>PVIC010002538.1:0-76517 GCA_004025085.1 Thryonomys swinderianus
AAAAAAAAAAAAAAAAAAAAAAAAAAAAAAAAAAAAAAAAAAAAAAAAAAAAAAAAAAAAAAAAAAAAAAAAAAAAAAAAAAAAAAAAAAAAAAAAAAAAAAAAAAAAAAAAAAAAAAAAAAAAAAAAAAAAAAAAAAAAAAAAAAAAAAAAAAAAAAAAAAAAAAAAAAAAGCAAAAACAAAAAAAAAATCTATGAAATTAACTGGAAAAAATAATAGAGTATATGAGATAAAGTCCAAGGAAATTCTGAAAATATAAGGTAATGAGATGGAAAGAAACGAGGAAAGATAAAAGGCCCAGATGATCAATGAGAAAAGTCAATTACCTGACTAATACAATTTCCACAACGAGAAAATAGGGAAAGAGATCAAACACAGAATCTAAGTAACTTTCTTAAGGCTGAAAAAAAACCCATAGGGTTCCAATTTTAAAAAGGTCACACAGTGCTGGTGCTCACACATCGTTAAGTCTGTGTAAACTGAAGATAAGGTGCCCTCAAAGAGAGAGGCAGAAGGAGAGAGAGTCTTTCAAGCTCAGAAGTTCTATTAATATCAGACTTCTCACTGCACCTGGGTTTTAAAAGACAGTGGATTTAATCCTTCAACGTATGGGAGGAAGAGTATTTTGAATCTAAAATTCTTTATCCGTTAAACTAACAATCGAATGTCAGGATGAAAGAAAATCTTTTTAGAAATGTGAAGCACCGTGACTACGGCTGCCATGAGAATGTGCTTTCAGGTCCTTGTGGGGGATGTGAGGGACCTCGGGCCCCACTTCTGTCCCTGAGATCAGTGACACCTGTGTGCCTGCGCGGTGCCCAGCCAGTGACAGGGGCAGACACATGCCGGGGACACGGACGCCTTCTAAGGACTTTATCAAACCTTCCCCACGACTAAATTGAAGTCCAGGATACTTCCAACCTGCTCTTCCTCTTACACACCCAGGGTAGCCTGCGTCACGGTAGCTCTCCAGGCCTCGCCCAGCTCCTTCCTGTTTCTTCCTGCGGGTTTCCTTCATCCTGTCTTAAAACTTCATTCCCAGTGAACCCAAACCCGTAGGAGATTTACCTCCTGTGCATACTTCTTGAGGAAAGCACAGCAAAAACAATGGTTAAAGAAAAAAGTAAACGGAGAAAAGAGGAACAGAAGTGAGCGAGACATGGGATATAAATGGCAGGCCTAACCAGACTTCAGCAAACATGAAATTGTGCAATAAGCTTGGAAAGCAATCAGAGTGGATACCTGGCTGGAAGACGGATGCTCAGAATTACTTTTCTCCCTCATTCTTCCTGGAATTCAGCCACAAATAATAAGCAGAAAGAGAAATGGAAATGCGAACTCCATTTTAACCAACTTATAAATAGCTTAAAAAAACAAACCCCCAATCCCAATACAAACAAACAACAACAAAACCCAGTCTGTGTGTCGAGTGAAAGGACTGCCATAAACAAGCAGTGTGCTGGGTAGAGTAGAGCGAGTCACAGAGAAAAGGGGCCAGGAAAAAACAAACAAACAAACAAAAAACAAGCAGTGGCATGGCGTTCCTATTAAAGATGAAGAGTACACTTGGCAGACAAAACCAAAATATGTTTTTCTAAACATGTTGAAGGATGAAGCATCCCTACATCTACTATTGTTCCAAAATGCAAAGAAAACAGGACAAGAAATGGTACAAGTAAACCATAACTACAGAAAATAATCTATTTTTTGGCAAGAAGGGAAACAAGGAACCGTTGTAGCAAACAGGTAAATTTCACACTTGTTCCCTTTTATTAGCTGGGAAAGAGTAAATACTAAACAAACATACATATAGAAATTCCTCCTAGTCTTGAACATCCTTGGCCCGCTTACACAGGAAGCTCACTCAACTAGGGGATCCAGGAAAAAAATCACCTTTGCACTGATGAGTAATTTAAGACAAGGAAGCACAGAAGCAATACAAAAACACTGGGAGAAAAGAGGGAAACAGAACAAATAAATGGCAGATAAAGAGCTTGAAAATATTATCTCAAGCAGATTTAAATTTTTCACCATGAATTTGAAAAACTTGTGAAAGGGCACTTACCTCATTAAGTAGAAGGGAAAAGAAGAGATACAAGAACTTATAGAAGAAATAAAACAGGAAAAGATAAAAGCAAAGGATCGAGTTTGTGAAAGAAGTAATACTATGAATAGAGTGAAGAAAATAAATACTATGAAAACCAAGAGAGATATGAAATGAGAAAATCGAGCAATATTAAAACATTAAAATGTTTAAAAGGATCAGAGAGAAAATCGGAGGTTCAGAGTGTAGATGAGAGATCCGACACATATAATCAGAAGCCCTGAAGAAGAAAACCAAAATAATGCACCATAAATACTTTCTTTGCTAACTATTTGGTCTCAAAGGAAGGGACTGAAGGTATATGCTCTGGTCTCTGCTTTTGAAAGATACGCCTCAAAATCTGGTTTTGAATTTTAGCTTTTCCAGTTACCACAAGAGACATAAGCAGATTACAGGCAACATCTCTGCCTTCTCACGTTCTCATCTGCATAAGGTTCCCAGTAATGCCAACCACATAAGACGAATGCTACAAGCACTAAATGAGAATCGCACAGTGCCGACACTCAACAGGAGGGATAAGCAAAGACATTATTCAATTAGATGAGAGATGCTGCAGGGAATTCCAAGCAGAGCCCTCTTCATCTTTTGGTAACAACATTTTAGAAGATAAGGGAGAAGAGTAATATAATTCTTTAGGTGAGACAGTGTTGCCTAGATTTCTATAGTCAACCAACAATCAAGGAATTTGAGGGCATGATAAAGACATCTTTGTACATGCAGATTCTCAAAAGATCAATTTCCCTGTATTCTTTTTCAGAGAGCCATAGGAAGTAAGGCAAGAAACAGAACGACATGAGATAAAATGAATTTCAAGCTAGGAAAGAAGTGAAATGAATCACCAAGAATATGATAAACAAAAATCCGAGAGAGACAGATGTGCGGGACAGCTGGTCCAGGTTGGAGCCCTGCCACAGGTCATCAAAGAAATAGGGAGCCAAATACAAAGGAAAACTCCAAAAAATTACAAGGATACCAGCAAAGAGAGACCATGCCCAGGAAGGCAGCTATGCAGCAGGCATAGAGAGTAACCAGCCCAGATAAGAGAAAGCAGATTCTTGTGAGGTGTATTTCCAACAACGTCAGAGGGAGAGAGAAGAGACAGGTGGGAGAAGCAGGAGGGGAGAGGAAAGAAAGGAGGGAAAGGAGAGGGGAAAGAGAAAGGAGGGAAGAGAGAGAGAGAGAAGAGAAAGAAGGAAGAGAAAGCACAAGAAAGGAAGGAAAGAGCAGAAGGAAGGGAAGAGAAGAAAAGAGAGGAAAAGAAAGGAAACCATAGAAAATTGTTTTGAGAATTTTGGGGGGAAGCTGTGGAATGAATTAGTAAGTACAAAAATTAAGTAAATGAAAAAGAAGGTAATTATTAACTATAGATAAAACAGAAATTAGGAAAGGAAACAAGGTAGGGCACTACACTGCTTGTCTGTGAATAATATTTGTCTAGGCCTAGTAATGTAAACAAAGACTATTGATCTGACCAAAGACTAATAACTATGTGGGGAGGAGGGAACAGGAAATGGAAGATCGGGATAAGGGTGGAAGAGAATTAGATTCTCATCTATCATAATAGGAAGTCAGTAAATCGAGTAGAAGATAGCAGCACACTCATGGTATTTAGTAACACGGAGATGAGCAAACCCAGGAAAACAGCAGTTAAAGAGGTAGCTTCTAGGGATGGACCCAGAGTTGGAGTAGGGTGAAGTGGGCAGGGAATTGTGTTTTGCTCTAAGTACTTCAGTTTAATTTGATGCTTGGTACTTGTGTGGTAATAAAACAAAAATTAATTTCATCAACTGATTAATTTCCCCTAGCAAGAGGATTCTCCTGGCGGCTGCCTATTTGCCATGATCCCTTTTCTGGCTCTCCTGAATGAATGACAAAGCTTTGAAAGTAAAGATAAGGCCCTCTCCCGCTCCCCAAACACTGGCCTCTTATTTTTCTACTGTGCATTTTTCAAATACACCATTATTTTTAAAAAAGTATGCTGTATACCAAAAATCTAGGAGAATGAAGAAAATTAATTTGCAGGCCCAAAAACTATAATCAAGCAATGAACAAGCAAAACACCTTCCTTCTCCACTGTTGGTGGGAATGTAAACAAGTACAACCATTATGGAGATCAGTGTGGAGATTCCCCAAAAAACTAGGATTAGAGGTTCCATTTGACCCTGCTAATATCCTGCTAGGGATATACACAAAAGAATTACAAGATTCCTATCACAATGACATATGTGCACCCGTGTTTATAGCAGCTCAGTTTGTGATAGCTGAATTTTAGAAACAACCCAAATGCCCATCAACTCTAGACAGGATAAAGAAGATGTGGGTTTTTAAAAAAATAAAATGGAGTATTACTCTGCCATAAAGAATGATGAGATTGAATCATTTATACTCAAATGCACATACCTTCAGGACATACTCAGAAGTGAAATACATAGGTCACAGATGTGCAAATATCATATATTTTCTCTGATATGAGAAACCGAAGTTATAAATGTGTTCTGAAATGCATGACTGATATTGTGAAATAGTAAATATTCAAAGGGTAATGGGGCTAAGGGGTAAATAATGAAGAAAGAAAAAAATTGATGTTAATAAAAAGGAAACAATGCTTGTGTATATAGGGGTGGGGAGGTAGGGTGGGTTGGGGAGGGAGAAAAAAGAATTAAGTTGTGTCATATAGTGGTACAAATTCTAATGTGGAGTGTAATCATGATGTGTATATATAATGTACCAATAAAATGTACCAATAAAAAAAACACCTTCATAAACCTCAACTGTGTTAGTCAGGTTTCCAGTACTGTGAAAAAATGCCTGATACAGTTGACTTAATAAAGGAAAAGATTCATTTTGGCTAACAGTTTCAGAGGTTTCAGTCCATGGTCAGTTGGCCTCACTGCTTTAGACCTGGGGGAGATCAGTCTAGTACATCACAGAGGAGTATGAGGTGGAGGTAGACTGTTCAACAGATTGTGCCCAGGAAGAAAAGAGAGGGGGAGGTTGGGGCCGAGGTTCCCATACCTCTTTCCGGGGCACACCGTCACTAATCTAGCTTCCTTCAGTTGAGCGCTACCTCGCAGTGGTTCCATTACCTCCAGTAGCACCTTTAGAAACATGGGCCTTTGAGAGACATTTCCAATCCAAACTGTAATTAATCATGTAGCTAATTTCTTTTTGCATTTCTCAGTAAATCTCTCAATGTAAACATTCAGCCCTCAGCCTATTGCTGGCCCCTGAACACCTGTGAATCTGTGCCGAGGGGTCCCCTGATTTTAGTTCATGGCCACTTCTTTTGATGGCCTTGTCTTTCGTTTGACAGAAAAGGACATGAGAGTAGAGACCTATTCTTCACACAAGCCTGGGCCAGAGCACACCAAAACATTATTAGCTGAATGAATGATTTACTTGCTAACCTTAGGACAATCCTCAAACTGTTAGTAAGAGTGCAAGGGATTCTATTTTATCTAGTCTAACTGCCTTCTTGTTTTACAGAAGCCCTGAAGGAGGCTAACATCTGTCCGGCCCATTTGGTGAGTTACATGCTGAGGTCTGAATGTGTCTCAGTTTCCCAGGGCTGCTGTAGAAGTTCCATAGAGTGGGTGGCTTTAAACAACAGAAATGTGTTCTCCGACCATTCTGGTCCCTCCTAAGTCTCTAGAGGAGGATTTTTCCTTCCATCTCAAGCTCTGGCAGCCCAGGAGTTCTTTGAATTGTGACTGCACCACCGCCATCTCTGCTTCCACCTGGATGCAGCCATCTTCTCTCTGTTCTGGATGTTCTTGTGCTGTCCTGTGGGGTGCAGTCCTTCAATCTTCACGCCTCTATTTATGAAGACAGCAGTCACGCTGAATTAAAGACTTGATCTACTCCAGCAAGACTTTATCTAAACCAATCACATCTGCAATGGTCTGATTTGTGAAGAAGTTAATATTCTGAGATAGTGGGGGGTTGGGACTCAAATACACCTTTTGTGGGGATACAGCTCAACCTGTAACAATGTTGCAAACAGATTTCTACCTCTGGCCTGGCAGATTTATTACTATGTCATCTGGCTGCTCCTCTCTCAAGTTGGGGTCATCCAGTTTCTCCCAGCTCCCAACCCTGTCCAGAGAATTCTTTCAGCGTGCTTTGTTATGGCTTACGCCTGCACTCTAAAGAGGCTCTTAAAGATCAGAGATTCCACTGAGAATGAAATAGATGGACTAAGTGATACAGGGTAACCAGGCAGCAGAATTTCACATCGGGTGAATGGCAGTGGGGAATGTGTGTGTGTGTGTGTGCTTCCGGGAGGCCCTGAATGCATTCCCGAGTTCCCACCCTCATCTCATAGAGTCAGGAGCAATGTCAGGTAGCCTCTGGGTGGCAACGCTCATCCTGGCTCTGAGAGGACAGAATGCTCCGGCAGCTCTTCTCTTCCCACTCCTCGGAGCCTTCCGACCCCAGGATTCCTCTTCGCCCACGGCTGGCAGGGTGAGGAAGATGGGTGGTAAGAGCATCCTTCCTCCACTGTGCTCACCTGCCTCCTACCATCCTGCTGTTCCATGAGCTGCTCCACTCCAGTTGCCCCAAGGACCCACCCAGGCCAACAGTGGCACAGAAAAGGGAGCCCAGGGTCACGGGTCACTTTCTTGCCATGAGAGAGCAAGTCCAGTGGGGCCACCCTTTGAGGATGATGCAATCATCTGGGTGGGAACGTGCTGTCTTTCCTTTTTTCACTTGAGACCACAGGCCTCTGTGGATAAGAACAGGCTGTCAGGTCACACTGGCCCTGTGGTGTTTATTTTTAAAGCCACGAGAATAAATCTGAGTCATGTCTTCAGTGACTCATCTTCTCCATAAAAGTGAGGGAGGAGAAGTTTGTCTTGAGGGATCTACTTCCCCTCCTCAACTGCTTCTCTTCCTAGCTGTGGTAAATTCCATGGGTCCTTCCAAAAACAATAGCCTGTACCTTTGGGTCAAGTGGTGCCATCTCTCCCAGGAGTCTCGACATGTCAAAAGAGCAAAGCAGTGAGAGGAATAAAATGGGACGATCTTATGTGTGAAGAAGACGGTTCTGAGAAAGGTGTGGGAGGTCCCAGTTGGCCCACCACTAATGCTGCGCAGAACAATGGGGAGGTGGGCTCCCTCTCCTGCCAGCTGGAGGGGGATCTGCAGGAAGGCCTGGCACGGGTGAAGGCAAGCGGAGAGCCCGGGGGGCTGGCCACCTGGACCAGGCCTGGCTGAACCATCACATTCTTCCACCAAAATAAAGTTCAAAGGCAGCGATAAGATAAAAACGCTGGGTAATGACAGACCGGAACTTCCTTTCATCTAAGCATCTGGAATCTCTTGAAGGCATTAATTACGTCTTCCTCTCTTGGACAGAGAAGGAACCGTGTGGTTGTCTCTATGGTGGGTCATCTCAGCTCCTTGGGAACTGGTGTGGGACTGGAGCAAGGAGTCTGATGAAGCGCTATTCTCTACCTTGTCGGTATGGTGGTTCCTTGGCAAATTCCTTAAGCTGACTCTTGGTCCCATTAAGTTAAAAAAAAAATGAGAGAGATAGTAACAGTCTGTAGGCATTTCTGAGGCCAGGCACTGTGTGAGGGGCACATCTGTCTTATTGCAGGGGGTTTGCCCAGTGGCACGTGGTGGGGACTGTTTCTCCCATAGAGCCCATTTTGCAGATCAGAAAACCAAACCCTGGAGGGAATGACTTTGACAGCACTGACGGCCCCTGGTACATGAGTGCAGGTTTGCAGGACTGCTAAGAAAATCGAGTAGGACAGAGTTTCACCTCAGAAAGTTCCCATTAACAGAACTTAAAGAGAATTGAGGAGTCAGGCTTGGTGGTGCACACTTAGTCCCACCACTCTGGGTGGCTGAAGCAGGAGAGTTGCAAGTTAGCAAGCGAGACCCAGTGTCAAAATAAAAATATGAAAAAGGACTGGGGATGTCAGTCAGTGTGAAGGCCTTGGGCTCAGCAATCCCCAGTCTAGAGGGGAAAAGGGGAATTGAAGGCCTGAGTCCCCGCTGGGCAGCCATGCTGCTGTGGCTTGTGCAACATTTGCTGGGATCTCTGGGGGGCTTGGCGATGTGGGGCGAAGAGCACAGGGTGTCCTAGATTAACATGTTATCTTGTTCCTTTCAAACCCCCAAACAACTTCTGAAAGCTTCAGAGTAGAATTTAGCAAAGGACCCATTCCAGCCTTTATCTGTGGGACAGCGATGGTCAAACATGATTCTGCTCTTGCCCCCGGCTGAAGGAACATTTGATAGTGGAGAGAAAACTGGGAGGGGAAGTGCCTTTTCTCACTTGATGATTAAATTAATGGCAGCGCCACTGATTAGTGCCAGCGTGGCTGCCAGGCCACTGCCCATGGTCCCTGGGTCTTCTTGGTAGCGCCCGCGAATAACCCGCAGAGTCCCCCGCACCTCACCGGGCAGCCCGCCCTGCCGAGGCCCCGGACCCCGCGGCTACACCGAGCGGAGCGCGGAGACACCACCGATTCCAGGGCGGAGCGATGGGAGAACCACGCGCACCGAGGGCCGGGAGCAGTGCGGGCAACACGGACACAGAAACACAGGTGCCGGGGGCGCAGCGCGGCGTCCCCGAATCCAGCCGGTGAGCTGGCTGCGCGTCAGGGTCGGGTCCTTTCCTCGCGAGGCGCGCTGCTGCGTGGGGTGAGGAACCCACGGAATCGAGGAGGGTTTGAAGCCAGGACGCCAGGCACCCGCGGCTCGTGTGTGTGAGCGAGCGCGCCCCCTGGAGGCCGCGGCCGCTCAGCGAGCCCGGAGAGCAGACCTTCCCCCAAACCAGGTGGGAGTTGTGGCCCCAATTACCGGCACATAGGGGAATCTCTTTCTGCAAAAGAAATTGCCATCTACCGAGTGTTCTACACAGCGAGTGAGGATTTAATATAGAAAGTGAGACTTCCTCAAAAGTAAGTTATTTTTTGGTCTTTGTTGTGCAAGATCAGACTTGAATATACTCATCAGGAGCCCTTCAAATTCTTTTCTTTTTAAGTTTGTCACCTCTGTACTTGTTCACTCAGGGATTCAACAAGAGCTAACACTTAGCAAGCACATCCCCTCGTGTCCCGCTCTGATGTACAAGTTCTGACTCATTTATTAGTGGTAACAAGAGCCCAGTGAGATGGACGCCCTCCTTCCCTCTGCTGTCTGGTGAGGACTCTGAAGAACCAGGCAGCTACAAGCCGCAGAGCTGAGACTCGGATCTGATTGCAGCCTGGCTCCAGAGCCCACCGGCCCCTTACCTGGCCTCATCATCAATGTGCTGGTGTCTCGAAGCTCTCCACACCTGTTCGGAGCTGCCTCACCTGAGGCCATGCCCGCAAGTGCTTGTGGGTGTGGGCTTTTCTCTACACAGTCTTTCCTCTTGGTGTCTTCTTATGCCAAAAGATTAAGAACTTAGAGTAGTCAGGAGCCAGGATCCTAACCCTGGCCCTGGCCCTATCATTAGGTAGCGAGGTGACCTTGCGTGAGCTTCTTCATCTCTGTGCCTCAGTTTTTTATCTGCAGAATAGAGGAAAGGCAGTGAACTATGCACTCTCAGTGTGTCATGATTTCAATCTAAGATTGTCCCCAAAGCTTTATGTGCTAGAGAAAGAGCATAGAATGTCATAGCGTGAAATGCTACCTTGTTCCTTTCAAACCCCCAATGGGGGCACTAGAGCTGACTTGCTGCTAGGCAGTGGGGTCTGGTTGGCAGAAGTGGGCTGTTGCAGGCTGAACGAAGGGATTATTCCCTTCCCGGCTCTTATCTGTATTCTACTCCTTGGCTGCCATGATGTAAGCAGCTTTTTCTCTGCCCATGTTCTCCCACAAAGCTGCTGTTCATGCACAGACAGAAACTCTAACATATGGCCCCAAATAAACTTTTTCTCCTTTAAACTGTGGGTATTGGTATTTTGCCCCAGTGAGGGGAGAGTGACAAAGAGGTTTTGGTTCCAGGAGTGGGGTCCTTGCTGGGACTATACCTGACCATGCAGCTCCGAAACCTTTGGAACTGGTTCAAGGAAGGAGTTGGGAAGAGTTCAGAGAGGCGGGCTAAGAAACATCTGCAGAAGCTGTAAGTAGAGCTTGATGTGAGCTCTGGTCAGAGCTCAGAAGAGCAGAATGCTGAGCAGAAGGCAGGTGGCAAAGACCAGGCTCTGGAGGTTTCAGTTAAGAACAAGGACTCCACTGGCTGCTGGACTCCAGGCTGTGTGTGTTACACTCTGGTGAGAAGCCCAGGTGCCCTAAGGATTAAGACCCATCTATGCATCCAAAGACTGTGTGGTCCCCTGTGGGAAAACAGCCCCTAAATCTGGTCTAGTGGATCCTGAGGACAGGTAGGGGGCTGGGAAGGCAACCTGCATAGTCACAGTGGGCAACACTCTAGTGTCAGAGCTCATCTTAGAGCAGTACTGGTCATGGAGCCTACAAGTGGTAGGGCCCTCTGCCTGGCGCTGCTGTGCATGGGACTTCAGACCCAGTGGACCCTCTGGGTGCTAGGACAATTCTAGATGCATCTGGGGGAGCAAGAGGAAAATGCTGGCTAACCCATATGGCTCAGTGGAACCCAAACAACCAGTAGAAAGAAAATAAGGGACATGATCCCAACTCTACCCCAATTTGCTCTGGTCCACGGGTGATATTCATTGACAATGCAGCCAGAATTCAGGCTCAGAGCATGAGGCCAGGTCAGCAAGTACCACTTCCTATAGTGATAGTGATGAATTCTCTCAGAAGTAGCTGCAGTGTTTGGGGGATGGCTAGCTGACCAGGTGAAGGTACCTCCCAGCATGTCACCGGGAAGCAGCCAACCCCAAATGCAACAGGTGGAAAACAAGTTGGATCAGCTCTGGGTGATAAAGTGCTTTCTGACCTTACAAGGAGGACAACCAGGGCAGTATTGACTTAGTAAACCACCATTGTTTCCTGTCTGTCTTATCATGAGTCAGTCTCTAAGAATGGCAAGGGTAGAACTGAAGCGGCACACGACTCAGACTCTGACTCCCCAAGAGGCTTCTGGAACTCACTGTATTTCAGTGTCACCATAAGGAAAGTCCATGTGCTTTTTGATCCCAGTGGAGCAAAGCAAGCTCAGTCTATTCCAGGCCTCAGTCACCTGGTAAGGGAAGCAGAGTCCTAGATCAGATCTTGTCAGGTGTTTGTCTTCACACCCAAGCCTAAGGTTGGGTTTGTTTTTTAATGAATAGGAAGGAAGATTTCACATTGCCTTCTCAGGCCTTTTGAGAGGGTGACCACTGCTTCCTGGCAGTCCCTGTCCAAACAGTCCATACCCCACTACTAATGTCCCCAGTTTCTTTCCAAAATCCACCTGTCCCCAGATTCTCAGGTTGGCCAGACAGCAGCTGTCTGCCGGGGGGATACAGGCAGAGCTTAGAACAAGGTCTTGTGTTCACAAACATGCACACAAGACTACTGTAGCATTGGACGGACCCAGGGTTAGGAAAAGAAGGGTACAATAGGCTCAGGCTGGGGGTCCAGCAGTCCTCACTGATGCTCTGTGGAACTCCACTGAGTCTGAGAGTTCCGAGTCTGAATTTGGTCTTCTGACTCATTCTGAATATTGTATTTTTTTTTAAAGTAGGATAGGGGCCGGAGGGTTAGCTCAGTGGTTCCAGTGCCTGCCTTGCAAGCACAAGGTTCTGAGTTTGATCCCTGGTAACCACATACAATGCTGGGCGTGGAGACTCACGCCCACCAGCCATCAATACTACATACCACAGTGCTGGGTATGGTGGCTCACGCCTGTAATCCCAGCACTTGGGAGGCAGAGACAGGAGGATTGCTGAGCTCCAGGCTTGCCTGGGCTACATAGTGAGCTCAGAGCTAGCCTGAACTACAAAGCAAGACCCTGTCTCAAAAAAAAAAAAAAAAAAGTAGGATAGGCTATACTTTAAATGCCCAGCTTGATTTCAAATGTTCACAATGTTTAGATATATAGTAGGTGAGCCTCCAGTTATGTCCTGGTCCTGGACCCCCAAATGTTCAGAGCAGTTATGCTGATCAGTGGTGAAACACGTACCAGGCAAACTCCTACCTCTGGAGAGGGGCACTCATGCTGCTGTCTCTGAAGTCAGGAAACTTTGAACAAATGAAACAATGTAAACTGAGATCAACTGTGTATGTGGCTGTATACACATGTGTGTGTGTGTGTGTGTGTATACATGTGTTTGTGCCCTCCTGTATGCATCAATTTTAAGATTACTAGAAGCCAACTTGTAAAGATTCGGAGCAGTGAAGAATGTACCATGTCCCCAGTCATAAGTCAAAATTAAAAGAAGTGTAAATAAACAGCGTTCACTCCACACAGTGTAGTTCAAGTTCTGGGCTCCTCTTCATGCTCTCCACCGGCTCGCTGCCGAGAACACGCTGGGGTGAGCTGGAGCTGGAGCACCAGACATTCGGGGAGTGTTAAGTGTTGCTCAGACACGGACATCAGTTACATTCTAAGAACTTGGATGAATGAGGAGCATATCATTCTTAATTCCAAGATTTATGACTGGGGGGTGGGGGGAGAACAGCCAAAATATCAGTTGAGACTTTCTGCAAAGTAAAAGCAGAGAAAGGAACTGTCGTCCCCTGGTGGGAATCTTTGGTAATGCCAATGGAAAATTACCTAGTTTTAGATATGGGGCAATTGTCAAAACAAGGTAGTTACTTGTATCTTGTGTCCTGATTCCTGGATTCTTTTTTTTTTTTTTCCTGGTAACTATCTCATGATCATTTGAAGAAAGTATGCATTCTTCTTGTACTGTGTGTTTTCCTATTATTCTTCAAATCCTTTATACACACATACATATATTTTTTGTTTACTTGATTGTGAGAGGCAGGGAAAAGTGTTAAAATCTCTTAACTATGATTTTGGTTTGTTTATTTTTCTTCATATTCTTATTTATTTCACCTTTATTTATTTTTCTATTTTCCAAGGTTTTCTATTAGTATATATTGGTTATACAGGTTAATGGGTTTTATTTTGGCAGATTTGTACATGCAGATAGCATTCATTAATTATTTCTAATTGGGGTGAGCAATGTGTAAAATATACTTGGGGCCTCCATTACCCATCCTTCTACCTTTCTTTTGCAAAGAGATTTCACTGTGCATAGAATTCTATGCAGGCAGTTCTTCATACTTTAAAAGTGTTACTCCACTGTCCTCTCACTTGGACTGTCTCCCACAAAAACATGCTTTCACATTCCTCTTTGTTACATCACTTAGGAACAGTTTGATCTTTGGGGTCTTGTGTTCACGATTTGCTAGATAACATCAAAGCACCACTTTACTGCTGAGTCAAGATAGGGAACCCTTCTGGGTAGTCTGTCTAGCACCCTGTGAATCACAACGTTTTCCAACATGCACATTTTCCTTCCCCCAGGGTGGTGCTGACTGTTGTTTCTTCTGGTCCTTTTTCACAAGTAATTTCCTGGGCTGTGAGTAGTTTTCCACAGCCAGGTGCTGCCCTGGGTGAGAGAGCACTGAAGGAGGACCTTGTGCATCTCCCGGGCTTCTTCCAGGCAGGCCTGTGATGCTCCTCTCCACACACACTGGCTGCCCTGCTCTCTGAACTCTCAGCGCCTCTCCTTAACTAAGAGCATCTGCCCGCCCCTGCTTGGATCATGACCTAGAACTTCCCCAAAGACCTTACAATGGGAAGACCGCAGAGTTCCCTTCACCAATTTCTCATCTCTCTGGGGTCACTGTCTTCTGTTGCTACATATGAAATGTCTTAAAGATCATGGCTTCATACGTTGTCCATTTTTTAGTTATTTTAGGCAGAATGGTTCATTTGTCTTTGTTACTCTGTCTTCACTGGGATTCTGTTGGTTTTTTATCATTCCTATTTTTTAATGATTTGGAAGTTATAGCTTTTTAAAGAAAATTATGTTTCTTATAATTCATCTCTAAGCTCACAACCTTTACTGAATGTCTGAATCCTCCTACCCAGATTCACGTGCTGAAATGAACTAACACAGCAACATGTTACATATAATTAACACAGTGTCCTAACACTATAAAAAATTAAATAACCTATTAAAGCCCCTCTATAAAAAATATGGAATTTAGTATGCTTCACTTCTACGTTGGTTCGTTATTATGACACACATTACAATAACCACTTTGTGAACACTTTCAGTTTGTTAAATGATCAGTGAGAAATTAGACTTAGCGGTATGTTTAATTGCTCACTGCTTTAATTTCATCTTTATTTATTTATATTAATTTTCCATCCAACTCGGTACACGATGAGTGGCAGACTTTGGAACTGCCTACATCTCAGAGTATCTATCTGTATGTGCGTCTCATTTATGGTCAACAATATCCAATCAGCTATAGACTGCTATGTCTCACTGCAAAATCTGACAGTGTTTTTTGGCGTCCTGACCCTCTCTCCCTGCTCTCTCCCCGCCTCCTCGAGCAGACACTGCCCTCCATGACAATGAAGGGTCTTTCTGCTGACTCTCCAGGCTTTTTCCTCAAAGCCACCTCGGGCGGCGGCCAAACCTCCCGTCTTTCTCCTGAGCACTCTGGCCGGTAGAGGGCGCCCTTCTCCCACTTCCGCACCTCCTAGTCACGTGGAAACAAGGAGGCGTAAGAGTTCCACGGGTTGGGGGCTGGGGAGGCAGGTTTCCATCAGCGTCTGAAACTGCTGGGGAAGTTTTGGAAGGAGCCAGGGGCAGGAGCCCGAGCTGGGTTACCTGGAAGCCCTCGGTTTGGATTTGGGTTTCACCAACTCCCGGAGAGGCCTCCTACACGCCAAGAAGCCCTTGCTCTCCTGTGTAAAGTGAGTAGCGTGAGTAGCGGTAGCAGCTCCCCTCCCCCGCCCGTTGCTGCGGTTTAAAAGAGGTGCTGTGCGGAAGACCTTCAGGAAGCCCTGGCGCGCGCATGCATGCTCTACAGACACCTGGGCGTCCTCTGTGTCTTTCGCATAAAGATCCGGGAGGGGTAGGTGAGCTCTTTTCTGTCCTCTGATCTCCCCTCCTAGCTGCAAGCCCTTCCCCCACTCGGGCTGACTTCTTTGGCCTCTGGTTTTTGACCCATTCCACTGCAGCCCACAAATCCCCTGTGTAGGACGGCCCAAGTGCTTATTTCTCAACTCTTTCTCCCCCCCCCCCACCGGATTAAACAGATCTTGCACCACAGAGCTATTTTCAAATCCGCATCAGTTTTACTTTTGCAGGAGCTTTTAGTATTTTATGACCTCCTTCCCCCACCAGAACTCAATTATACAAGTGTTGGCCTGTCCACACTTGAGGATGGCCACACAGATGAAAGATTCTTGTGCGGTCAGTGTTTCCATAAATGCACACCCATGCGGGCACCCCCCCCCCCCGCCCCCAGACATGGTGAGTATGCCTGTAATATCAGCACTTGGGAGGCTGAGGCAGGAGGATTGCTGCAAGTTCGAGGTCAGCCTGGACAACAAAGTGAGTTAAAGGAGTGCGTGAACTACAAAATGAGACCTCGTCTCAAAAATAAATGAGTAAATAAGTAAATGGACCCCTTTCTGACCAGCTTCCCCGGGGCCAGAAGAACTGAGAGCCAACAGAGACGGGTCACACACAGCGAGAAGCCAAGCACGTTAGATTTACTGGGGTAATATCTGCAGTGAGATAACAGCATATACATACAGAAACCCACGGGCAGACATACTGCCCAGCAACGCAGACACCAAAGCAGCAAAAGGGCTCAGGACGTGGCTTTGGAAAGTTCTTGTGAAAATCAAAGGGCAGCTTTGGTGCTCAGAGATTCAAACAGAAAACTATACAAAACCAACCCATAAATATATATATATATATATATTATATGTGTGTATATATTTATATATATAAAATTGCAAAATAAAAGCCCAGGAGATTAACCACTTGTCAACACATCAGTGGCTCAAAAGTGTTAGCACAGAGAAAGGCAAATCCACTGTGGGAGTGGTGCATGATCCAGGGGCTGGCATTTCAGTAGCAGAGAGAGTATGTACATGGAACCCCTATTTGGAACCTCACAATACTAAGAAAAACTCAACACAGACAATGTATGTACAAGGGAAGACAGTAAGTAGTACTCTCATATGACAGTTGTCAGACACAGACATCTCACTGAAACCACCCACAGCTTTAGTTAACACTGCACTTCCTATCTAGACTGGGTTCCTGCTACCCTGTACCCCAGCTGGCCCATCTTGGATTCTGGACTGTCAGTCTCCTCACCTTCCGTCTTCTCAGAGGGGGCAAACTCTGGGACTCAGGGGGTGTCACAGATCAAAGGAATGAATGGTAGACCAGTCCTGGGCACCAAACAACCACTCACAGAGCAGGACCCACAGAGCCATCACCGCTACAGCAGGAAAGGTGGAGTTGAAATGAGGGGTGGGGTTCCCCGAAGTGTATTTTCCACTTATATAAACGGGCTGTGTTCTTCAAGTGTGGCACCTCTGTCCTTGGTCCTACTGTTGTTCTCTTTCTGATTCAGTTTACAAGGAAATACCTGGCCTGTAGGCTTTTAAAAATTACACAAGCTGCTTTGCTAGAGCAGAGGAGAGCTGAGGGCCTTACTGTTCTCCCACTACCCCATAAGCCCTCGCAATGTCTTCTCCTTCCTAGAGACTGGAGCAGTGCCAACCACAACCAACACACCCTGAGCCTTAGGGAAGAGGGCAGAGAAAGCTGCTGAGGACTTACTGCCAAGAAGACTAGTGGTGTCTTCTCACACTAAAGCCAATGCCAACTGTACCTGAATCCCTCAGTGAGGGGCAACGATCTTCCTTCTCCATCTCCAAGCAACAATCCAACTTTGAGGAAAACCTTGAAGGCAAAGCATCACAAAACTTATACTGCTAAGTATGAGTCACTGTAAGCCAGTATTTCTGGAGATAATTCTCAAGTGTCCCAGAGAATCCTGCATTGTTCGGGGAACTGTCTACATAAAAATGACTAAAGGTAGCTTCTCCACTAAAGAACACCCATTTGAAATCCACCCTGTCTGTTGGATGACTGGCTTCTCATGAGAGGCAGGCAGGAGTAGAACAGTTATGATGTCCTGTCGGGTTGTGAACTGTGGGGCACCCTCCTCTCTCTGTGGGACTGGAAAGCATGGGTTTATCTTCATTCTCCCCAGACACTAAACTCCCAGAGTTCTGCAGGGCTTGGTAATGAGCAAAGACACCTCAAGACCTGTTTCCCCGTCCTCATGTCAATTGCAACTGCACTGACCATCTAAGGCCTTCCACTGACCCATGAGTGTAAAGTGAGTAAGGTGGAAATACTTTTGCACCTGTTCAAAGTCAAGATCAGGTTATTCTTGGGCCTAGGATTAGGACATGAAATTCAAACATAGATGGGTTCCTGGCTATGGTAGGCTGTGTGTCTTCCTATCCCTGTGCACATCTACCTAGATAAGTTCAAACTTAGGTTTAATCTTGTAGACTTTCTGAAGTGCATCATGTGACTGAGTGAATGGTTCTTTCAAATCCACAGCAACCAAAGAAGCAGATATATAGCATTTCACTCATGTTGGCAAGAGCAGTGGCCCTCTGTTACAGTAGTGCCAAGCGTCTCAATGACGGTCTCGCCACATTGCCAGGGATGAGTGACACTGTTATCCCACAGGGGATGGAGCTCAGGGCTCAGTATATGACTTGGTAGTACAATGGGTTCTTCCTGAGATGGCCTACTGCCCCTTATTCAAATTCACCCTTACCACGTCTTTTGAAAAGGGCCAGGCTGTTCACAGAGGAGGAACCTCGGAGTAGTTACAGAAGTATGTGGGGGTCAGTCCCATGTACCAGCTGGCTGAAGTCAGGCAGGGACTGCTCAATTGTAAGCTGGGAGGCTGGGTCAGAGGTGTCTTCATGTGCCTTTGGAGTGTGGGGGAGATCATGTTGGGTGGGTGGTTCTCCAGCATTACAACTGGGGACCAGTTCCCAGGGCATGAAAAGTCATCAGAGCCAAGCTTGTCTCCCGTGACCATTCACCCCTGTTCATCTCCACCCCTACTCCTGCCCACCTTCTCCTGGAAAGAGGTTCCAAACCCCTCCAGTTCCTGGGCCAGTCACAGATTGAAATTTTCTTATCTCTTTTCCGTGTCATGTCAAGCACTGACTCTACACCTAAGATGAGCCCATCACCTATTAATTTGGACCTTGTGAATATTCATTTCCTCCAGTCAGGTGCTCATTAGATTTTTGACCAGTTTTCCTGCAGTGCCATAGAAAATGCCATTTCTTCTCTCCCCTGTGTCCTAGTTCTGTTCAGCCTGCAGATCTGTGTCAGAACCATACTCCGTCCGGGAGAGGGCTAAGCACACTGCCACGATTCAGCACCTCTCTGAGCAGTTCCACATCCAAACAAAATAAAGCCTGGAACTGTGAACTCAGCATTAGCTCTCCGAACATTTCCCTCTCTTATTGAAAATCTCTCATAAAATACTTATCCAAAGAATTTCACAGAGAGGAATTCTGGGCTGGGAACTCACTACTTGCTTGCAGGATAATACAACAGAAGGCAGGTCATCAATCCTGTTTGAGAACTGACATATTAGTATATGTGCTGCCGAAGCGAGCACGCAGAACTGACATTTTAGAAAAGCTGTATGTCTTCCACACCTTCAGCCCATTTTCCACTCAGCTACCAAAAGACTCCAACAATGCAAATCTGCCAAGACCCTGGCTCTCAACTCCTTATGCAATGAAGTCCGTCTCGTCTATGCTGTCTCTAGTATTCATTGTGCTCCATCTGAGAAGAGAGCCACTCCCTGCCCTGGCAATACCTCATCATTCAGTGGTAAACACTGTGGAACTTCTTGTTTCCATGCCTTTGTGAATTCTTCCTCCATTATGAAATACTTTGCCAGTTCATTTTTTTCTGGAATGTTCCTCTTTGTTTTGAAAACCTAACTCATCCATCACTTTTTTCACAAGGGTTTCTGTGGTACCCAAGACCATCAGTCACTGCTTATGCCACCTTGGGACCCTTGCCTGTTATGTCATATCTCTACAGGCCTCCTATATTCAGGAAATTCTTAACCTCAGGATCTGTGTCCTGTCTTCATACTTGCCCTGTGACCCAAACTCCATGCATATTTTCTGGGTGTGCAAGGAATGAACAAATTGGTAAACATGAGGTGGACTCTGGCATTAATTCCAAGGATGATGCTCTAGCAAGGTTCCAACATTTTCACCTGAACAAAGTCTCACTGTCATAAAGGGAATAAAGAGAATTTGTTAAGCACAGAGTTGATCGACATCATCTCTAAGCAACAAACACTCACACAAGGTGTCCTATCAGAAACCACGTCCACCGCTCCCCTCTCAACAGTGTTTGCCACTTGTTACTCCAGTTACAATGGTTGCTCTTTCAATGTCAGCATAATGCCTGATGCAAAGTGGATGCGTAACAAATGTGATGAAAGGATGAATGAGTAAATGTGAAATAGATTTTGTTTTTTTAAAAAAGAAGGCATCAAAGGATTGGCTTTTAAAGGCATTTCCCACATGGCAGAATTTTCTGAGGGAATCAGTGCCCCTGACCACGGGGTTGTGCATCATTAGACAAGACCCTTCCAGGAAGTAGGACAGAGTGAGGGGATCTAGGGCAGCAGTTAGAAATCTACACTAGGTTTATGGCATTGGGTTTTTCCTTGGTCATATGTCAGCTTCCTTCCTTCTCAAGAAACAGCCGGTGATGGATGGGATTTCTTGCTCTCCTCTGTCAAAAGTCAACACTGGCATCACAGCAGTCCACATTCACTGGAAGCTTACGGTCCACTGGAGAGGGTGAACTCAGGTAACTTCCTACTTTCAAGTGGCAACATCATGCAGTAGAGACAAGTCTTTGAAATGGTTCATGGACTAAAACAATCACCTTGAGGATAAAAGCTGTCCACTCACCACACTCACTGAGAGCAGGAGCTCACAACTCAGGCTGGCCTGGCTTCCAGTTTAGACTCCAGCTCTTGCTGAGCCACTCAGTAGCTCTCTTAGGGGTCATGTTTCCTCCTCATAAGTGGGAACGATCCTCACAGGATCGTTATAGGACTAGAGGGTACAGTATATGTGAACTCTGCACAGTGTCTACAGATAGTAGTACTTGAAAATGGAAAACTATGACTAATAATTTTCAACAGTATTTTCACAATAATCAGGACCCCAAAAAAGAAATGTTCTTTGAAGACACTGCTTTAAAGAGAATCGATTGTCTATGAGCCAACAATGCTCATTGATCAGTGTCCCATGGAAAAATATGAAAAAATAGCATCAGCAGTTAAAACAAGGTGTGGTATTACCTGGCCCAGGATGGACAGATAGTACCTGGGCTGGGGACACCCAAGCATTTCTCTGATATTTGGTCCAAGAGGGTTAATTCTGAAGGACTCATTTCTGATTCTCCTCTGTTGGATTCAGAGTGATTCAGAGTGGGAACCCCAAAGGAGCCAAAGTTAAGATGTCAAGAGTAAGATGCCAGTTCTGGTCTGCAAGCAAGTGCTCCTGGGTTTGAGGAAAGGTCAGGGGATGCCTGACTGCTGGACAGGAGTGAGGCAGGTACGGCCGTGTTGCTCTATATCATGCAAAGCTAGAAAAGCCAAGCATTTCCTGTGCTATTCTGATTCTCCTTGTACAACTCAAAGCCAACAGAGGGTTTAAATTTCCCAACATTTCTGCCCTGAGCATGAGACGACTTTTCTTATGCTAAATTTGGTTTTACTTTTGAAGTGCTTGAGATGCATGATACAAACATCCAAGTTCCTGGCTTCTTAAAATGATTAAACCATCCCTACTGACCAGGCTTACTCAGCTCACCCCCATGGCAGCCATCTCTTGCAACTCTTCCATCCATCATTCAAGAGGTTCCATGAAGAAAGCTTGGATTAGTGTTGGGGAAAGTGTAAGCTAAGCAATCAGCCGTGAGAATAAAGATTAACTTCTATTATAGGGGTGGGTCAATTTACCTGGTTACTTCCAGGAGCAGGAAAGGGACCCAAAATGGAAAAGAGAAATGAGATTTCTTAATGTGGAGATAGCTCCATCACAGAAGATAGGATTCCTGGAAGAGATGGATCTTACTCAGGGGAAGCCTCAACCTGTCTGATTTAGTCTGAGCCTATGAGACCTCACAGTCTGTGACTGGCTTTCTTGCCCTGGGCTCAGATTGGTGGGCAGCATCCTGACAAAGGTGGCCCACAGCTAGGCAGTGTTGTATAGTGGGAAGAGCACTAGACTGGGAGTCCGGAGACCTGAGTTCTAGTGCAGGCTCTGCCGCTATCTGTGTGACCTTGGGCAAGTCACCTGATTTCTCTGGGGTAACTGTAAAATGAGGGGTAGGTTGGATGGTCTCAAAGTTCCCCTCTGAGTGTAATCCGGGTTCCTGTTCTTTCCCTCCTTGGCCCCGTGCTTCCAGGGACAGAGTTGGGAAAAGGGGAGGGGGAAGGAGAGTATGTAGAAGGGAGTCCACAGGCGCCACAAATCAGGACTCCACTTTCTCCTTCTTTTTGCTCTTCTTCAGGAAAGAAGGGGTTCGGAATTTCTTTTTCTTCTTTGAAGGAGACTTGGAAGGTGAGCCCTCTGGGGACATGGGGCCACTGGTAACTGACTCGGTTTTGTCCTTAGCGGTATCCACATCCGGGTCGGCATTGGTGGTCATCTGGCTCATGCCTCTGCTGAGGATGTCCTCTGCCGTCTGCTCGTCCTCCTTCCCATTGACCACCACCCCTTCTGGCTGGGCTGTTTCGGGCTCTGTGGTGGCTTTGCTTGGTTCTGTCTTCTGAGCATCTTCTGGAAAAAAGATCAAAAGACATCACCCGTAAAATTTTACTCAGGTGAGAGAGTGCACACCTGGGGTCTGCAGAATCACTTCTAGGGAATCCTGGTTAGTAATCTGGAGCAGTGGGGGGGGGGGGCTGGCATGGGAGCGCAGCTCTTGGGGGGATGGACAGATGAGGTTTTCATCCAAATCCTGTGGCCCTCTCCATTGGCCTGCCCTAAGAACATGTGCTTGACAGGGAAGTAGCTCTGGGCTTTTGTCTACACACTGCAATGGATATTGATGTCAGAACGTGGCAGGGGCCAGAGGGACTGAGTTTAGAGTGTTTCTAGGCACAGAATGAGGAAACACAAACAGAGGAGAGAGGCTGCTGGAAGGAGCGTCATGTCAATCACATGACATGGAGGCATCCAGGAACTGCTGTAAGCACTTCAGTTCCACCAATAAAAATAGGCAATTACATGTTTTCATTTCAATTTCATTTTCCCCACCAGTAAGGAACTTAGGAATATATGGAGAGCATCTTCCCAGGAAACAAAAAGGGAACAAAAAGGCAGAGGGGACATGAAAGTCCCTGAGTGGTATGGACGCCATGTTTCCATGTTATAAAGGTCAGTCAAAAAGGATCGGCCCAGTCTAGTGGCCATAGGGCCCCAGGTCTTTATGGTACCTGGAGTGTTCCAAGCACCATATTCAAGGCCAGAGCTGGTCAGATCCCAGAAATTAAACCCTCTGTCCACCCTTTCTTTCTTCTCTACCCTTAACATACCCTGCTTCTACGCAACCTTTGAAGTACTTAGGTGAAGAGGGAAGAGGGAAAACTGTTGAAAAGTGGAAAGCAACATAAAGATCACTTGACTCCCTCCTCCCATTTCATAGCTAAAAACTACAACTCTACCATGCCAGGCAGCCTTCAGTCACTGGCTTCTGGTTCAGTGCACAGAGTTGAAAGGACAATCTGTGTGTGATGTGTGTGCTGTGTGCAGATGTGACTGTGCACACATAGCAGGAATATGTGAGAGAGGAAATGGGTGTGTGCAGTTTGTTAGTGTACATGTGTGGTATGAGTGTGTGTGGTCTGTTACATATCTCAAGTGCAGCATGCTCCACCATATGGGGATGTGAAAAACGCAATAGGAAATAAGTTTCAGGAGAAGCTTATAGCTTGAGTAAGGGATATATATGGCTCTTGGAGGATGGGCAGGAGGCAGGTAAGCAGGACAGTTAGAGCTACTGGGAACAATCTCCTTAAAATGAGGTGCTTAGTAATTTCTGAAACTGGCCAGTCTAGTCCCCTCCCAGACCCTTGCTGAAAATGATTCCCTGCTTAGCACCAGAGACTTTGCCCCACCCATGTCCTGTCCCGCTATCAAGTTCCCCAGTGTCCTGACTCCTACACTTAATCCAGAGCCCTTTCTGTGCCGCCCCTAGGGGCTGCTCTGGGCGCCATACATCAGGCTGGATTAACCTGCTCTCCGTCCACATTGCCTGCTGGTTAGCTGCATCAACCTTTTGGTCCCTGTCGTTTCAGCCTGATTTCTGCTATCTGGAAACCCCTCTTCTCTCCTTTCTGTATCCCCAGTCTTTACCCGTACAATGAATCTGCTTGATTATTTTATCTTCCTTAAAGTCTTTCCTGATCCCTATTCTCCTTTCTAGTAAAACTGACCACTCTGTCCTTTCTGCTTGCACTACATACACTTTCGTCATAGCAACTGTAAGACCACATTTGGTTTTTTAAATGTCTGTCTCCTCCACACTCCTCTAAACTGAAATGAAGTAGGACAAGACTAAATCTAATTATCTGTGTAACTGTGACCCAGAAGGTACTGAGAAAATGTGGAATCCGTGAATGGTGGAATGCACAAGCAAAGGTGAATGTGTGAATGGATTTATTCTATCCGAGCCAGTTCTATCACCTCATCACCTATATGCCTCGTCCTGCCTTTTGCAGCCTGAGCCTTCCAAGCCAAACTGTGTCCTTCCACATCAACAGCTCGATGCTGCCCTTTGTCCCCTGAACCTACTCTCCTAGTCCTCACATCCTTCTTCCTGGGCTTTCTTGCACATCCCATGGTGCTGCCACTTCAGGCCAGACTCTTACTGTAGGTGCCTTGTTTGGTGGACACACGAGGATGTTTCTCAAGCTTGATGCTTGGTACTGTCCTCTGAGATGATGCCAGCACTTGCCTCCTAGCTCAACAAATTTTTAAAAACTGGATGAGAGGGATTCCAGCTTTCTGTGCAAGTGTCTTTTTCCGCCCTGGTGCCAATGAGGATCCTCACTGAAATAACGTCCTTCGACCATCTCCTATCCATGTCCCTTCACTCACACTTGCTCTGCTGTCAACCTCACCACAGCCACAGCCCCACAACCTAGAGCGGCTCTCTGTGTGCAGCAGCGAAGATGCCAGTGGGCCTGGAAACAGGATCTGCTAACTTGCTTCTGAATCAAAGGTCAACTAGACTGGCCTGGGAATGTGGTCCAGTGGCACAGCACCTCCCTGGAGAGTGGGGTGTCTTGAGTTTGATCCCTGGTACCCCCAAAATAAAATTAAACTAAAAAAAAAAAGAGCCAGCAACCAAGGTCAACAAGACCAATCATAATGTGTATCCCAGATGGAAAACTGGTGACTGACGTGTACTGTTTTTACTTTCCTGCTGAAAAGGAATCATAGCATTGCACAGAGAATCCAAGAAAAATGTTCATTAAAGGCTTTGGAAAAAAGTCTATGACACACTGGTACAGGATTTGGTGGCCATGTAGCAAAAGTCAAAAACCCTCCAAGGGTGCTCCTTAGGAGGATGATCCATAAATAGAACTGCTCTGTGCTGACCAAGCTGCTAACTGTGACCATGCAGACAGCTTTACAATAGAGTTTCTGCCCTGATTTAAAAATCTCAAAAAACTTGTATCTGAAAGAATCACCTAGAGCTGCTAGGGAAAATATACTTCCGAGTCTTACCTTCATAACAGATTTTTTGAGACAGTAGGAAATAGGAATTTCTATTTTTTTAACAAGTCCCCAGGTAATTCTAATAAACTGCCCCACTGGCCACACATTGGGAAATAGGTATTTAGAACAACATATCTTCCTTCACAGTTACCTCTCCCTAGGAGTAAAAAGGGCAAAAAAGCAGAAGAGAAAGAATGCAGAGCTTCTTATAATCAAGTGTACAGAGTTACCTTTTATAACTCCCACCTACTCACCATAGTTGGGATATAAAAGTTCCCCTGAGCACTCAATACATATTTCTGTGTGTGGGATAGCCATGTGAAGACATGAACCATGCCTCCAGGTATTCACATACCTGTGCAAGCCCTCTACACGCAGGGTCCAGGCTGGCCCTGTGGCTCACTAGACCCACCAGGATACAGAAGGGCTGCAGAGCCAGTCTCAGGCCACAGCCTTAAGGCCTAGCAGCCTGTGCTTACTGTGGCACCATGTATAAAGTCCAAGTTCCCTGATGGAAACATATGGAAATGCCACATGGACAGGACCTGAGACCACTTGGAGAGGGCCTGAGATGAGAGAGAGAGAGAGAGAGAGAGAGAGAGAGAGAGAGAGAGAGAGAGAGAGAGTGACCCTGACCCACTCTAATGTGCCAGACAAGCCCAGCCAGTCTTCCTCCCCAAGGTATGAGACATGTAAGTGTGCCATCTTATAAATTCCAGACTGTCAAATTCCCGGCAGACTGCAGTCCCAACTGACTCACATGGACTCAACTCATAGAACTAATTTCCCTAAAACTAGTTTTTATTAGGCACCATGGTTTACCATCTAGTGCTTTGTAACAAACTACTCTAAAACTCTGAGGTTTAAAACATCACGTTGTGTACTAGTTCTCATCATGCAGAGACATGGTATATAAGAGCAACTAATTTATGTAAAGCACCTTACAAAGTGGTTTTCTGTTCTTTAGCTCATTCTATTCTGATAATAGTGCCATGAGTTACAAAGAGCACAGGTCTGTGTTAGTCCCTTATTCTGCAGGGTTAAGTGACCGATTTGAGCTGGCTAAATTATTTAGAAGCAAAGCCAACCATCTCACGTCAAATAGACGGCTACTCCTCTGCAAGTTCAGCCAATAGCCCGGAGGGTTCACTGGCAGATGGAGTTAGCAGGGACAGGGGTCAACCATGGGCCAGTCCAAGAGCAAATGGTGCACAGGTGTAAAGGAAGAGTTGTTTGTTTGTTTTTGAGACAGGGTCTCGCTTTGTAGTTCAGTCTGGCCCTGAGCTCACTATGTAGCCCAGGCAAGCCTGGAACTCAGCAATCCTCCTGCCTCTGCCTTCCGAGTGCTGGGATTACAAGCTTGAGCCACCAAGCCCGGCATCTGTGGTATGAGGTACTGATTGCCAGTATTGGTGTAAGTATTGTTGTATGTGGTTACTGGGGGGATTGAACCAGGGACCTTGCACTTGTGAGGCAGGCGCTGGAACCACTGAGCCAAATCTCTGGCCCAAGGAAGAGTATTTGAACAAGTCTCCTTCAGAGAGGCTGATGGAGTAGGAGTCAGTGACACATGACGGTGACTAAACTAAGATGACTCAGCACACGAGGGTTTGAAAGCAAAGGGATAAATGTTGAAAAAA
Organism: Thryonomys swinderianus; assembly: GCA_004025085.1. Classification (NCBI taxonomy): domain Eukaryota; kingdom Metazoa; phylum Chordata; class Mammalia; order Rodentia; family Thryonomyidae; genus Thryonomys; species Thryonomys swinderianus. The sequence continues at coordinate 26,459 of PVIC010002538.1, forward strand.
GCTACTCCTGATCTGATGGGTCAGCTAATGTGAGGGTGCAGACAATACCCTGGGGAGCTGGCAGTCCCCCGGCACCACCTCACCCTGGTCACTCCACATAGCCGCAGCTCTGACCCTCACCACAAAAGTTCTGTTCCAAGACATCCACACTTCCCAATACAGTCTGTGCTGCAGGAAGTACCTTCAGGGAAAAACCATAACTTTTCTAATAGCACAACCACGGTATTCATGGATTTGGACCCAAGAAAATGAAGACTCCTGCCACAGCAGATACAACGTCAGGTGATGGGTAAACACTCATCCTCTCCATCTCACGCTCTTCTTGCTTTCTGCCTCTTCCAAGAGTTCTGATAAATTGTCACCTTTCCTCTGTTCCTCCCATGAGTCTCCTTTCCAGTCCCAGGTTTCCTTCCTGCAGTCGGTCTACATGTCCTCTGCATTGCCGTGTGTAGCAGCTAATCTGCAAGAGCGTCTGGGCTCTGGTCCTTAGTCCTCGGAGAGATCACATGTGCCTCCGAGGCAGCCATGCATAGGAAGAGGGGTGAAGGTGAGCTCCTGGGGGCCATAAGCACTCTGCTGCAGACAGCACTGAGAGCGGCCCCTCTGTCCGGCACACAGGGGCTGATGCTCCTAGAAGTGTACACTCCATGTGTGGGTACATGTTTGTGCAAGTGTGTGCACTACGTCACTCAAAGGAAAACCTTGCCAATACATGGTAAAAGTGGAATTGGTTATGAATTTTACATCCCAAAAAACTCCCAAACGTGGGGTTATAAGCTGCAGAAGAAAAAACAGGGAGAAAAACATTACCTTTGAAAAATTCCTCCCTCCCCCACTGTCAGTATTGGAGTGAGTAAAGCGCCTCTCTATACTTACTACAGAGACAAGTATTCAGAATCGGAGGAAACTCCTTTGATGAAGGCACAAATGGGAAGAGAAAGGAAGACGTTGTGGAGACAGGTTGACAACACAACACCACGATGAGACACATGAACACAAACGGTTGTGGTACATCCACTTGGGGCTGCAGCCTCAAGCAGATGTGTTTCCTCTGGCAATGTTAGTCCTGTGCTCGAGGCAACAGTTGGCTTCTGGAGGGAGCTCTGGGCTGAGATCCACCTGAATCCACCACGGTGGCCGTTGTGCCCAAGAGGGAGAAGATTTCAGCAGGCCACCCAGGCGCTGCTTTCTGGATGGCAGTGAGGCCTCTCTACTGGGGCCTCTCGGGGAGCAGGAGAGGAGCTCCTTACAGACATTGCCATGATTTAAGTAGCTAGGGACTGTGGTAGCATCATTGTCCACCATGTGTATATTCTTAATCATAATTATAATTAGATCTTTCATTTAAATCATGCTTTCACTCTTTTGAAGTATGATACACCTCCCTTATACATATAAGAACCTTAAAAAGGGAAAAATACTGTCAACTCATTTCACTCACAAGAAAACTGAGGCACAAAGGTTCTTTGATATGCTAAAATGAGCAGTTCAGTTGGACCTAGACCTTGGATCACCAAAGTAACGTCTCTAAAATGGTAATGTAATGTCTCAACCTGGTCTACACTTTAGACTGCCCTGGAGAGACCATAGCAACTCCAGACTACAGTCCTTCCACTTTGAAAAGCTGGGTTGGTAACCTTTAAAAACCCAGATTTTTAAAGCCCCTTGGGTGGTTCCATTGTGCAACTGAGGTTGAGAATGACATAAGCCTCACTCTGAGAAATTCAGAGTCTCAGAACCCAGCCCAGACCTCAAGGATCAGAATCTTCTTGTTAACAAGATCCTCAGACAGGTCTCGGCTGGGGAAGAGCAGGCTGTGGATCCAAAGGGTCAAACCTTGGTTCACTCAGTGCTTCGCAGGGTGAAATTGTAAGTTCCATTGTCATAGCTCCTGACTAAACAAACTGTAAATTTTTCAGACTTCCTAGGAATAACACAGGGGAAAGTGATGGTTGAGGGGAGGCTAGAAACATCACCTGATGAAAGGTAGGTAGCTGCAGCGTGAGTGCCTGCCCTGCCTTCCACAGAGGTGCCTTCCCAGCCTGCACAGACTCCTCCCTCCTCCCTCCTGTCCAGCATGCTCAGTTCACTCACCCTCAATGGACTTGGAAGGAGAGAGTGTAGGGCTCTTTGTCTCTGTCTTCGTTGGACTCTGTGTTGGAGAAGCAGGTTCAGACTTCACAGGGGAGCCTGGCTCTTCTGTTGCAGTGTCCTTCTCCCCTGGAAATACAGCAGGATGGGCAAAGAGAGTGAGCAAGAAAAACCTTTTCGATGAGGTTATCATTTCTCCTGGTTGATAATGGATCTTCTGGCTATAGTTAGCTGCTCCTCTTGAGCTTTCTTTTAGTTTCTGCTACTTACTTAGGGAGGCAAAGAGAAATAAGCACCACGTTGTTTCCATCGTGAAAGTACATCTACGAGTGGACTCTGGGATGGCAAGATGGCAGGAAGAGTGTTCACACAAATTCCAGCTCGGGAGAGAGCCAGCTAGATGCACACCTCAGTGGTCAGAGTGGGGCCCACACCATCACTGATCCTCTTTAAATGCCAAGGATTTGTCTGCACATCACTAACTTATTAATTAATTTTCAATTTCCTGTCCAAACAATTCCTAGGGATAAAAAGCACCATGCTCTCCCATTCTTCGAATGTGCACATCAGAACTCCATGAGAGATGGGAAAGTGGCTGACTGTGGGAGTGAGGAGGTGAGGGGGGAAGACCCTGTCCGAAGGAAAGACACCTCACACTGGTTGGGCACAGCCGAAAGCTGAATTCTGTGTCTCACACCCCCGCTGCTCTCAAAACAAAGGAAGGATGACGCCCCTGGGGTCACTGGGGAAGATGACAGAGCCCTCCCTAGTTGGTGGGGGACTTGAGAAGACACTTGCAGTACTTGCAACTTTGGAACAGGCTAGCCTAGAAGGGAAACAGTCCCAGGAAGGGACAAAAGCACGAACCAGGGAACAGAAGCTATCATCAGTATGAGCATTTGGGAATCAACACAGGGGTGGGCTGGAATCAATACAGGGTCTGACAAAAAGAGAAGGTGATAAAAAGGTGTCAGGATAAAAAGTTTACATCAGACCTGATGGGTCAAGAGTAATAATTATGATTATCTTATCTATCTTATTATAACTAACATTTTCCCGGTATTTACCAATATTAGCCACATTTACAGGCATCCTGCTAAGAACTCTACAAATATTAACTCTCATATACTTAGATAAGAGGTCAAATGACGTGATGAGGCACCATGGACCTGTCAGGCAGAGAGCAAGGAGGGGTGTCACGGTGCTTAATGGTGTTCTGCTAGTAAGAATGTTATTCAGTGGTCCTCACTGGGGAGTCCTGCACCTGCCCTCAACCCTGGGAGACTCTGAAGTCCTGATGCCTGGTTCCCCAAGGGTATTTACCATCCAGTTCTAGCTTCTTCCTCTCCACCTCTTTCTTGTACTCCTCCAGCTCCTGGTCAGTGAGTTGGCTGAAGGGGTTGGGTACCGTCTCCTCAGAATCATCTTTGGTATCCGCGTCACCCTTGGACATCAGCTGGCTCTCTGTAGACTGAAAGTTAACCACAGAGTGTGTTGCTCTCTGAGCACCGCAGTTGGGCCTGGGCCTGAGCTTCCTTCCTTTCAGACTCAGGTGGCTGCCGGCAGTCTTGCTAGGGACACTGTGGCATGCAGCTCCTCGGAAACAGCTCAGGCCTTGGGGCGGGGCTTGTTCATTCCTCCTGATTGCTACCTCATGCCCAGACCCAGGTGTTGCAACTCTTTGGATGAGTACATGGGTCTACCCTTTGCCCCTGAAATAAAATCAAAGGATGCTCCCAAGCAGAAGATGCACCTTTATTGCAACCCTCTATGGATACTCCAAGCCGACACTAAAGCAAATACAGTTAGTGGCCCAAGTCCGTCAGCCAAAGCCCAGCAAGCAAAGCCTTGGCTCAAGCAAGCTTCGAGTCAACCACTCCCCACCTCTGCCCCCCACCCTGTCCCCACAGCAATGCAAGCACAACAGCAATAAGTCATCCACAAAACACAGCAGCTCCAGCATTCTCAGTCCAAACAGTTAATCCTGTTTTGCACTCGTCATAAATTACAAAGGGGCCAAGGTCCTGAGTCTCAGATCTTCAGGCCGCTGAAAATGCAGGTCCCTACAGGTACATTGGCAAATTCTTCCATTTCCCCACCTCTGTAAGGCCCTGGCCCCGGGGCACTGACCAGCTGGATTTTGTGTAAGCTTCAGGAACACTGGCCCCTCCACCCCAAAACAGACACTAAACTTCCAAGTGCATGGCCCCTTTCCTTAACTGAGCATCCTTGTCTCCGCCTTTGAGAATGTAGTGGTGGGAAGCTAAGAGGAGGCACAGGAAAGTGAGGCCAAGAGAAGGGAAATCCTGAGTTGTCAGGTCTTCTGAGGACAGCCCTCTGCCTCTTTTTTAAAGGGAGGCAGCAGCAGGCCTAATATAAGGAATCATGGAGTCCAGGAGACTCGAAGAGCAAGAGGGCTCCAAGGAGAACACCAGGTATAAACAGGAGAGCTGGTTCTTGACAGTTTCACTTTCTGTACTGTCCTTTTACTGGAATCATGGGCTATTTCTGACCTTGACTCTCTCTGCCTCGGCTGAGTTTGGTGGGCAAGACTGGGTGTGCAGATGTGATGTCCACCCTTCTGCTGCCAGCAGGCCTCCACCTTATGGGTTTCAGCCTGATCTAAAACCGTCCTATCATCTAGACTTGCTCTGTAGAGAGCAACATTTCCTGTACTCCTTCGCTTTCTACTGCTGAGGGAAATGCCCCGCATGCCCATTGCTACCTTGCCATGAGCAGCGATTTTAAGCAACACAGGCCTGGATTCTGAACTTCACTCCATTCGCTAAGCACTAGACAAGACGCTGTCTATCTCATACACAAAAGTAATGGCTTCTTGCTCTCTAACTCCACGTGGGTTTGTGTAGGCAGCTAAGTGCCCTTCCAGTGTGCAGGAGACCCGATCCTGTCCACTCATACTTCTCTGGGGTCAGAAGCACCTTCTCAGAGCTCTGGCTGACCATACTATATTCACACCACAGAGGCCAGAAGGCTGGGGTAGGCAGGCCCGGGCACCTAGAAGCTGCCTGTCCTCTGCAGAGTACTATTAGGGGCCAAGTAGAGTCCATGGTAGAAGGTAGAGAGCTGGCCAGCAGCAATCCTGTAGGCAGGCTCGACTGCAGCCTGCTGCCTGGTGCCCACAGAGGGTGATTAGACGCTGTCTTCCCAGACCTCACAGTTTCCCTGTGGGTGGACCTCCATTTTGCAGCAAGAGTACCAATGCCCGAGATCACAGGGGAGGGTGAGCATGAGTCAGGGGTCCTGCTGAGGGGACCCAGCTGGCCAGCACACTTCCCCTCCAGCCAGGGGCGGTCTGTGCTGTACCGGGCTTCGGCTCTTCTCGGCAATGACGCTGGCCAGGAGCTGGGACTGTGGCCCTGCTGACTTCACATCTTGTCGGTTTTGTTCTCGAATCTGGGGGGAAAGGGGAGGGGGAGGCTCAGCATCAGTGTGTGGAGTTAGCCAGGGGGCCACACTGAAGTTCACTGCAGCCTATGACAAGGGTACAGAATGGTCTTTCAGTGGCCCTTCCCTGTTCTAACACAACCTGTCTGTCCCTAGAGATGATCCCCATGCCTGGTCCAGAGTGAATTCAGTTTATGTTTTCACCAGATTTGTATTAACTCTGAGGAGTCATAAGAGGAAAGAGGCCCATGAGATCCTTGAGAGAGGGTCTTATATTTTAATATTTCCAAGAAGCTCCTGAGAAATTGAATATTATGGGGACCACCCAACACTTATTACATCTGAATCTCGAGAGGAGTTTGTAGGTGCTAACCCCAGAATCAGAGATGAGTACTGAGCCTTGTTCTGGGAGCTCTCAACCTATTGGGGGTCGTCTGCTCTGACTCCCAGTTTAAGTAACACTAGGGCAAATGGACTGTCAGAGATAAAGGCAAAGGGTCTTGAAATCATGAAAGTAAACCAAAATGAGAATTATATAAAATTCCTAACAACTCATTTTATGTGTGGTACTTGAGACAAAACTACTGTCATATCTCTAAGACTTGAGAGCCCCTTGTGAGGAGAAAATGAGTAGTCACCACCTTACCTTGTTCCTCATGTCCAGCACTTCTTGAGGGTCAGTGTAGAGAGGCACAAATTGGTTTGGGTTTTCAATTCGGATTGGCATGCCACTGCTGGATTTTTCTACCTCATCAGCCTTCATCCACTATAAAGGCAAGGTGAGTGGGTGAAGCAAAGGAATAAGGACCATAGTCCTCCTCAGGGGTCCACTCACTGAGATCTGAGCCCACTAGCCTACATGGAAGGCCAGCCAGACTGCTGATATACAGTCTCTCTTCTTGGCCTTTGATACTGTCTTCCCGGGCAGAGGCGGTGACAGATGACCCAGCTGCCAAAGAGGCCCTGCCACCGTAAAGAGCATGGGCAGAGCAGGGAGCTGAGCAGGGGTCAGATCCTTGGTAGGCAACTTAGATGGTAACCACTGAAGTTTTAGTATCAGGTAACTTGATTTGAGTTTTTTGAGAGTTTCATATTATTTCATGCAGAACTATTCTATGTGCTGTAGTTACTTTTATGTTAGTGAAAAATCAAATTGAGAGTTTGGGCATATAAGAGGGAAAGAGAGAGAAGGCGACTTAATACAAGTATCTCCCAACTCCTGGGTTTCATTGGGCCTATAGTCCAAATGCTGGATGCTCATTCCTGAAATTTCCTAGAAGCCCCTTTGAGACATGGGAGCAAGAAGCAAAAACCAACCGCTCTTGGGTCTTGTGCTGCTGGGAGTTGGCTCACCTGGCTGCCCTCTAGGGAAAACTGCCCCTCACACCTAGCAACGCAGAGCAGAGGGGTAAGAAAGAGGGCCTGAGCAACTGCCCCCAAGGGCCCAAAAGGGAGCTCTGAGAGGAACCTGCACAAAACTCTGCACAAGGAAGACTGACTCTATTCTGCTTGTGAAGCTGCTTACACTCTCAACTACAGCTTGCCCTTTCCTCCCAGAGCCGTCCTAGCTTCCCTCTTACCGTGGTCTTGGGCCGTGGGCTACCCATGCTCCTCTGGACCTCATCCGCCACGTTGACCCTCAGGTAGGTGTTGGGCGTGTTCAGCCAGCGGGTCTTCTCTTTCTGCTGCTTCTGGGCATGCTGTCGCAAGGCGGGCACTGGGGCACCATCCTCCTCAAACACGAAGGCTGTGACTGTGGCTGGGATCTCCACCTCACTCTTGTGTTTGGTTTTCTCTTGGACAAAGGGGTGGCGGTATGTGTAGCCTGTTCTGTATCCCTAAAGAAGGATAAAAATAGAATCATTAATAGTTAGGGAAAAGGATCTGTAGATACACAAACTCATAAGCACACACTTTGCCTCCTTCCATTTAAAGTACTCACTTTAAACCCAAATCTTCACTTGGCTATGTGCCTTAGTGTTCTTTTGTTATATATCAGAACCGTCTCCTCCTACTGGTCTCCCCTGTACCCATGAATTGGGACTGAGAAAATCCCTGTGTTCAGAACGTCATAAACACAGAGCTCCAAACTGCACCTGGCCCAGTGGTTCCCAACCTTGGCTGCACACTGAAATCTCCGGCAGAGCTTTTAAACTACTGATGTCTGTCTGTCTGGACCTCAGAGTTGACGGCCTAACAGGATAATGGCTTCCTTGGACATGGTATGGCCTAGTGTAAGATTGTTAAAAGCTTCTCCATTTCCCCCTCAGACCCTGAAAGCTACTTAAGAACCCACTGGTCTCCTCAGAAGGACCACGTACACATACAAAGGTGTAGCCGGCAGCTGCACAGTAAGAGCACACCCAGGAAGCTGCTTCTGCCAGAATACTCTCCCTTCCTCTTTTTAAATGAAAATGGCAATAAGGTATTGTTCTGATTACAAAGAAAATACAGATCCACGTATAAAAACTAAACAATATAGAAAAACATGAGGAAAATGTAAACTTTAAGGGCTGGGGATTTAGCTCAAGCAGTACCGCGCCAACCTTGGACACACAAGGGCCCAAGTACGATCTCCAGTACCACAAAAAAAAGAAAAAGTGAACTTTATGCAAAAGCTCACCCTCAAAGATAACTATGAAAACTTTCCATTCATCTCTGTGTATATAAGTATACACTTTTCTATTGAGGTATTTGTCTTTTTCATGTTTATATATAGGAGAGATATATATAACCTTTTCACAGTGAGACTATGAATCTTCAGCTGTTGGTTAATGTGCTGCAAATATTTACCTCGATAATTTGTCTTTTAGCTTTGTTTATGGATATGTAAATTTGTGTGTGTGCGTGTGTGTGTGTGTGTGTGTGTTTTCCTGGTAGCTGAACTCAGGGCCTTTGTGTTGAACTGCATCCCTACCCTTTTTTATTTTTATTTTGTATTTTGAGACAGGTTCTCATTGAATTTCCAGGTTGGCCTTGAATTTGTAATCCTCCTGCTTCAGCCTTCCAAACCAGTGGGATTACAAGCATGCACCATAAGGCTCAACTTGAATTTTTAATGTACTTGCCTTTGTCAGTATTAATTATCATGACTTCTGACTGTTATGCCATGCTTAACAAGGTCTTTCCCAATACAAGAGCACTGCAAATACAAATCAGTTTTTTAATACCTTAGGGAGCTTATTTTTCATGTTAAAATTTTAGAAAACTTAGGCTTTTATATTGCTGGAAGGAATGAAATTAAAACTTGTCTTAGTTTCTTTCTCAAATGGCTAGAGGTCTATCTTTTTCCTCACTGAGTTATAAAATACCTTCTGACCCTGTGTAAAATCTCATATATTTGTGTCTATTTCTTGATACTCTAAGGTGTTATATGGGGTTGCCTGTTTATTACTAACACTTTATCACACTTTAGCCTGGGGTAGAACTAGTAATCCCTATTTAGATTCTTTTTGGAGCATTTTTCTAGCCATTCTGAGTTTCACACTGGAAATACATTTTAAATCTTTGTACCTTCTCTCAGTTTTGAGAAAATAACACTCAATTTGTCAACTGATTTGGGGGCCATGACTTCTTCACCTTGTTGAGGTTTTCTAACCAAGGACAAATCACAACTGCTCACTGATTTTGGGGTCTGCCCCCTTGAATATACCTAAAGCAAGCTGTAGGTAGTGCAGGCTGTAAAGAGTTAACCCTGCAACTGGCTTATTATAAGGGGTGAGTCTGACCAAAGCGTATGAGATAGTGCATAGCTGAGGTCAGAGTGACTCTCACTCAGATTCTGTTCCCAGCCTAACACAAGAATGCTCTTTCTTCTCTTCTAAGCCTTGCTGTGTCAGCAATGCAGTCCAACCAATTACATGTAGTCTCCTTACCCCAACCTGACAATGACTAGGGTGGCTGTTCTGGCTGTTCAAGACCTTGCTTGCTCAAGATCCCAATCCCCAAGAATAAGAAAATTAGTAGTAGTATGTGCTTTCTATGCCAAAGTCAAGAGATAAGGCAGATAGGGCTGGTTATGTAAGAGGCATGAACTAAGTTGCAGTATAAGAGGTTACAGATATAAAAATCACTACTCCTCACAGAGCACACTCTGCGAAGAGGACATCCACAGCAACTAGAATGATTGAAATTCTAAATCAAACTGCCCACCCATGAAGTTCTCAACAACTTAGGTGTTGGGAGACTTTTCTGCCCACCTAATACCTTGTACTACCTGGTTCCAGGGGCTAAGTCTCCATGTTCTGGCCTCGAAGGGAAAATGGCAGGACTCACCAGGTTGTCTAGCATCCTCATGAGGGCCTCAAATTCATGCTCCCCTAGCCGGCTCTTCTGCATGGGTCCAAAGGTGCTCCCGGCCCACTGCACAGAGCCCACCTCATGGGGCCGGTGCTTCTCCTGCTCCAGAAGGATGAGGTTCTCCACTCCTCCGGCGCTGGACAGAGCTGACACCTGCAGCGAGGAGAGCAAGAGCCCATGTGCACGCAGGACCCCAGTCCTCACCCGTGGCCTGCATGCAGTGGGACTGCAGGGGTAATGGAGAACTTAGAAGCCAAACTCAGACGCAAAACTGAGGAAGAGCTGCCTTAAACTTGTTGGGCATTCACTCATGGAGTCAGGTACTAGTCTTTCTTTTCCTGATCACATTTTTGGGAACTGAACTTATGACCTTGCACTTGCCAGGCAGGCGCAGCATCACCGAGTTAGATCCCTAACCCCTGATCATATTTCTTAGAGAACAGATTAAAGAAAGAAATAGCAAGTGTAAAGCCTAGGAATAAAAGGATACAGATGTATGAAAAACTATTTAGGATAGAGACCAACTTAGACGTGTAATTATTTCTGGAAAGAGAGGGAGGGAAGGAGGGAGGAAGAGAGGGACAGAGGGAGGGTAAAATTAGAAAGAGTTTCAAAGACTTTAATTCTGGTCTGTAATATTTTTTGAAGAGGAAAAATATTTGAAGAAAAGGGCTATTAATATTGGTTAAATTTGAGTGGTGAATGTCTGTTATGTTATTCTCTGTATTTTTCTGTATGTTTGAAATCTTTCTCATTAAGTTTCTTAAAGGAAACAGGGTGGTTTCTAGGGCAAGGAAATTTGAGAATAACCTGATAGGAAGGGTTAACCCATCTAAAAGAAAAGTGCACTTCCCCACTCACCCCCATGTTAATATTTCCCAGTTAAGCACGCACAGAAAAAGGAAACAAAGAAAATGTTGGCAATGCTTATCCAGGCACTGTGTAGGTTAGACAGCTTCTTCCCATGAACACAGAGTGTCTGTGCCAGGGCCAAAGCCCCATGGAAGGATGTAGGTCGTGGCCAGCAGTAGGTTAGAAATAATAGGATGAAAAAAATGCATGTACAACAGGCAATTTAGAATATTCTATTCATTAACTGATCTTATTTTCCAATGCTCATCTAAGAGCACATTCTATTGACTCCACATATCAAGAACTCAGATGTAATGCTAGGATTTAGCTTCCTGGGTAAGTTTGGCTATAGAAAGGGAGATTGACTCTTGGCTCATCTTGTTAGAATGTGCACTAATCTGTTCACCCAACTGGGTAAGGCTGATATCCTGTGTAAGCTTGCTACCACAGGGATGGGGGGGTGTGCCATGACGCAAAACTTGCAATTATTTGGTGTTTTTGTGTTAGCTACTTTTTACTGAACTCTAAAGATCCATTTAGACTGCTGACAAATGCATGCCTGTGAACCCCTGAAGATCCAGACATCCCTTAGTGTGTCACAGTTACCATGCTTAATAGATGTCCCTATATTGCTTCTTGGAGGTCGGCGAGGCAATCTCCCCAGGTGAGCCCTATTACCCTGAGAAGAGGAGGAAGGAAGAAGGTTTCCCACACCGTTCTCACTAGAGACACCTGTTCTGGTCCCGCTGACCCTGCTCTGGAGAGGCAGTCTAAGGTGGAGTATAAAGGCAGGAATTTGGGTGTAAATATATGTAGGTTTCAGTCCTGATTTTACTTCCTGCGTGATTTGAGGCAGTTTTTTTACCATCTGTGTGCCTCCAGTTTCCTCATCTGTAAAATAAAAATAGCAAGGTAGCAAGACTTCTACCTTGTGAGGAGTCTTCAAGACATTGGTTGCAAAGCACTTAGAATAGCCCTGGTGCTAAGGAGTGCCCCGGGAATGTTGCTAGGAAGTGAATGGCACCCAAACTCTCCTCATAATGATCATTAATGGAGGAGAGAGGAAAGGAGCAGTTGTTCACAGACTTGCAAGAGCTGCCTCCTCCTGCCTCCCTCTTCCTCCACTGGTTTCCACGGTGATGGGCAGCAGATGGAAAAGAATTGCTTGTGCATCTTCCCATCTTCCTGTCAGTAGAGCAGGGAGCTGGCATTCTCAGCTAGGAATGACCCGGTTTCCTGGAGCCCCAAATTGGTTGGAAGCAAAGAAAACATAGTCCCCAGGAGAGATGAACACGCATGCGGCCTTGAACCATAAGAGGACCACGGCCACATCTGCTTGTTTGCAAACGTCACTGAGGGAGAAAATGAGGCCCATGGTGGAAACAGCTTCAGTGATGGTCATTCCGTCCAAAATGACCCGGCTGCTGCCTGTGCTTTGTATGTCCTGATCTACCACCCTCCGGTCTAATCTTCTAAGACATCTTCTGGCTCTGTTCCTCCCTGCAGAAGCCTGGCTCCCACCAGCTGAGAAAAAAATACATTGAAGCTTTACTGGCAGTTAGATGGCTGCATGGCCTGAGGTACTTTAACAAGGTCACATCAAACCCATCCTGAATAGAAAGTGACAGCAGCCAGGGTGTTGGCAGGGACAGTGGCCAGCCGCTCTGCCTCTGACTGCACATGGCCGTTCTGGTTTGGGTCAAACTGCCCAATGGCCTCTGCTGGGGTCAGGAGTCTGGGAGGGGCACACTGTGTAGGGGGCACACAGCCTCTGTCTCCACCCATTTTTAGAGCTCACTGTCTTTGGGATGAGATGAGATTTCTCTGTGACCTGGTTGCTTGGCAAAGCCTGTCTTCCAGAGGCAAGACGGGGAGGCCTGAGCAGTGCGGGTTGGGACAGGAAGGTGGCTTCTCTTTGTAGCAGAGGCTCTGCAGGGTTCTGCCACCAGCAGTGGCCAGATTTTGGGACAGCATCCTTGTTTGGGGATGCCACTGCTTGTGTCCTGTACCTGCTTGTTCGTGCTCTCCACTTCTGCCCACTGCTGCTAGAGGTGGGGGTCAGTCTCATCTCACTTCCTCCAACACCTGTGCAAACAGCCTTTGTAACACAGTCCTCCAAAAACTATTAAAAGGGTACCCATGGGAGCCTCCACAGTGAGGTACCAGCCTTTACCATCTTCCCCAGAAGGCCGAGAGGGAGGCTGACAGGCTTTCCTGGGGAGCTGTTCTACCAGGCCAGCCAGAAGGGCTCACAAATGGCTGAGGCATCCTGCAGCAGTGCATCTCTTTGGTTGTGGGCTGAATCCTAAACACCCCACCCCTGACCCTTCTCTTTGTCTGAAAAGCCTGGTCCTCACAGCAATCCTCTGGGCCCCCCCATCGATCATTGAGCAAAACTGGATCTCCAAGATCAAGTGCCCTAGCAAGGTCACACAGCAGGAGCTGGTGACGATGGAGCCGTCAGCCCGAGGAGAAGTCCCCCAGGGTGGCCAAGGCCCTCCTCACCCCGGCTGATGAGTGCACGTGTGGCTGGTCCAGTGAATGGACTGCATGCTGAGCTCCTGGATGCACCATAAGGTTGCCTAGCTATTCAGGCTGCCATGCACGTTACCACAGCAAATGGCCAGCTCCCCACTTCTCTTTTGCAAAACCGCTGCCCTGCTCACTCCAAGATGCTACCAATAAATAAACAAAGCCTACCTGTGTGTGTCCACTGGGCACATACCAGGCAGGCCAGGTAACATGTGAGCACGGTAAGGACTTCATGTGTCCTTATGGCAGTTTCTCCTCTGTGTAGTTGATGAGCCCAAGTAACTCTCCTGAGCTCTGACCTCCAAGACTTGGGTGGGGTCCTCAGAAAACAGTAATACATTTTTCCAAACCATGGAACTCATTATGTGAAATTTCCAAAGTGTAAGGTGATGCCGAAGCAGAGAGATAGGGCAAGAATTTTAGAAGATCAGGTTCAAAGGTGTGTCTGACTCACAACCGCAGGGCTACCACAGCCCTGGCAGACTGTGTCAGGACAGCGGGCCCCGCTCCCTGAGGACTTGCTCACCTGGATCTCACATGCAGCCTGCAGGTGGAAGACCTTATAAAATGCCTCCTCGACGGTGTCACCCAGAGCGACCACTCCGTGGTTTCTTAGCACCAGGATCTGTGGGAGAGGAAACAGCCAATTAAACCTCAAACCTGAGAAAAGAACTTAAGAGAGAAAGATTTTTCATTTTATTTAGATCAATTTCCAGATTAAGACCCTCCCTCAGACCCTTCTTCATTCCCAAATACCTCAATGTGTTTGATATGTGATTATTAAGCCAAGGGATCTACCCTAAGAAACTAAAGTGGCTTTTAAAAACTGAGATCATATAGCCTGACTGATTCCTTGGGGTGATGCCTAGAGTTTTAGGCCTGGGAGAACTCCTAGTTCTAAGAACTCGGTGTGAATGATATTGTTTGATATCTATTGCAAGGGTCAAAGCCCCAAATCAGGCTCTTGTCCCTATGACTTTACTAATTTGGGGATCAAAACTCAAGAGGGTAGTTCTCTGAGCAGTAGTTCTCCAGAAACAGGTAAGTCACCTCTTTTGATCTCCAGTGTTTCTTTCAGGCACTACTAGGTTCAAGATCACACAGTTCTAGGAAGGAGGCTATGGTGGCCTCCTTACAGATCAGGAAAGAGAAGTCTAAGCAGAAGCCTGCCCTAGCTCATGAGAGGCAAATCTGAACTAGAACCCAGGGCTTCTCACTACTGGTGTGATGTTTCTGACTCTGCCAGGGCCAGGTGGGTGAAGCGGGGGAAGGAGACCAAAATGAATTCATACTAATGGCACAGCTCCCCAAAAGCTAAATACCCCTTCCTGGGGACTTTCCTTGTTGATTTTAGCTTCAAGAACACGCTGGAACTAGACAACACCCATTTGGGATCTAACACACAGATTCGTACATCAGACCTGGCCTGGTCACCTGTCACCTACCTAGGCTGAGCCCCCGCGGCTCTGAACACCACCGTCCTCTCGGCTACAAACAGCTGAAGTGTTTCCTTTCAAGGACCAGAGAAATGGAAAGAGAAGACTCTGACCCACAAAAGATACTGGAACAGCAAACACCCCTCTTCTACTGCATCATAGCTGTGAGCACCACATCGCTATCCTGGCCTTGCTAATAACACTGGAGGATGCTGGGAGATGGGCAGGGCTTCTCACTCAAGTCCAGATGGGAGACAGGGACTCAGACAGAGTGAGTTGGCCAGTGACTGGGCCAGGCTCGGGTTTGAAGTTGTCCCACACCAAGCCGACCACCCCCATGTATGTGCCATTACGAGGCTTAGACTCACACCAAGTGATAATGAAGCCCCATTTGCTCTAGCAAGTTGGCAATAAATAAATATGATAAACTCAAGTTTGGGGGAGATTATGGGAAAATAGCACTCTCTATATTAAATATGGGGGAAGAGAGAACATAGAAATTTGTTCTAAGGAAATCACCTCAAGCACACAGACTTGGTTGAAAGGATTTTTATAAGGATTTTTATAAGTGTTGTTTATACGAAGAGAAAATTCAGGGGCAGAAGCACCTGCTGTGTCTGAACAGGAAGGTCTTTTCAGGAAAACAGTTGGCACAATCTCATATAATGAGACAATTTAATAAAGTAGTGACAGAAAAAATATTTAATGACATACAATGGTATCTACTATATATTGCCGAGGGAAAGGCAGAGCTAATTGGATGATTCCAGTTGTGTAAATATATGTGAACTCACTAAGCGTGTGTACCAAAGTCTGAATAGTATGTCAGAGAGACTTTTCCTTTCTTTTCCTTCATTTTTAAAAAATGTATCTGTAACTTCTACACAGTCTCCAAAAAACATGTGTCCTTTTGGGCCACAGGCTTTGGACAGGGTCACCCCAGAGCATCCTCCCAGAAGAGCTGAGCAAACCTTGCAGGTGGGTCCAAGGCACTTCTGCAGGTTGACACGATCGGCTTCCTGCTCCATTTCCCCATTGAAGTCATAATAGGCCATGTCCCCCACCAGCAGGGCATTGTGGGAGACAGGCAGGAGGCCCCACTTCATGGCTGACACCTGTAGGGAAACAGTGGGATGGGTGCCACCTGCAGCCTCCACCCTCCTGGCAGTCTGTCCTTCCTGGAAGCAGTGCAGACCAGCTCTGCTCTGAGGTCCATGGAGCTGGAAGAGGATGAGAAAGGCCTCGGCCTCCTTCTCCACCTTCCCAGGCCTCCTTTTATGCTCCAATGTCTTCCTATCAGTTTTCATACCAGGGCACCAGCTGTTAAAACTGTGGAAGACAAGGTCCTAAAGGAAGCCACTGTGGCCTTGCCCCTGTTTGCTCTTGCTTTGTGACTCCAGAATGAGCCATGTGTGGTGCTGTTGGTACCAGGCTGGGGTGTGCAGGGCCCAGGTCCCCTGGGATAGGTCACTAGAGACCCTCAGCCTTGGTTTTGGTGTAGAAATAATCATATTTCCTTGCTAATAGAGAAGACCATCAGGAAACCCCAATTTATAGCCCTAGGGAAGTATGCCAGCCAGGGAATAAGGTTGTAACCCACAACCTCATCTCATGAAAGTAAGGAGCACAGGGAGGTTTAGCAGGCCTTCACCTTCCTGCCTGCTTTCTGCCCATGAGCCCGCAGAGCCCTGCTCAGCACACATACAGCAAGTGAGTCCGAATTCTAGAAGCATCGAGCGCTTGCAGCTGCTGTGCATCACTGGAAAAACAGCAGCTCGCCAGAGTCTGCCTGCAGGCGAGGCCTAGGGGGCAGGAGGATGGGCAAGGGCTGCTGTTTACTGTCTGCCAATGGTATGGAGATATGGCCAGAGACCCTCGAGGTACAAACTGCCCCCTGAGCTTCTTCCCTCCACCTTCCCCTAGTTTTACATGCTCCTATCCCCAATTCTCAGCTACCCCGAGCTATAAAAGTCAGGCAGTTCAGTTTTCTGCCCGCTTAATAACTTCTGTCAAGATTTCTCTCCCTAGGCTAGGCATTTCGGCATTTAGGAGGCTGAGGCAGGAAGGTCACATGAGTTCAAGGCCAGCCTGGACTACATCACAAGATCTTGTCTCAGAAAAACATTCTCCTCCCAGAGCCTGGGCTATGTGGGGATAGGCAAAGCATGCAGCCCAAAAGATTCAACCTAAATAGAAACTCAGAAGGCATGGTCCCCTGGGTGGTATCCCAGCCTGCGTGCGTAGCAGGAAGGAGACGCCGTGGAGCAGAGGCTCCACATCTTCCCTTATGTCAAGATGGTGGCGTTTGGAAAGAAGATGAGGGAATCTTCTCTGCTCACCTTGGCCTGAGTTCCAGATCTTTCCAGACTGTTTTTAGTGAGCCTGTTACTGGGGAGCATCTTAGAGAAATGGATTCGGCTGCTGTACGAGGAGCATCTACGGGGCCAGGAGGCCGCTCACTACTCACCGCGGCCGTGGCTGGTGTGTGCAGGTGGATGATGCACCGCACGTCGGGCCTGGCTGCGTAGATGGCCGAGTGCAGACAGAAGCCCGTAGTGTCCGCCGGGAAGCAGCTGCTGCCCTTCTCCACCACCTCCCCCAGGATGTTCACCTTGATCTGGCGCAGGGAAGAAGAGAGACCTAGAGCAACAGGGCAAGCGGGGCCCTGCTCCTCCCTGGACAGGCAGGCCCGGCCCCAACCCCTGTGTGCAGACACCAGAAGCGATTTCTAGTCCTGGTGCAGGGGACAGAGACCTGCGTCCTGTCCTCCACGAGTGAGTCTTAAAGGTCACAGGTGATGTCGCCCAGCAAGGAGAATGCCAGGGCAGAGTTTCTCAAACCTCACTGTACACAAGAATCCCTGGCAGCCTGCTCATAGGAAAGTCTGAAATTCTAACAACTTCTCAATTGATACCCATGCTGTGGTCCACTTTGAGAAGGAAAGAACTAGAAGAGTCATTCACAGGATTTCCTAGAAGCAGGGAGAAGAACTCTAACCCCAGGGAGAAGTCTTTAACCCAGCTAAGAGGATCAGAAACTTTCCGAAAGGAAGTAAGGTGTAAATTAAACTTTTTTTTATTTTTGGCAAAATTATAAATCATATCCAAAGATAAGAGAATAGTATCCTGAACACCCATGTACCAATCACCCAGAAGCTATGTCTGAAAGGACAAATGAAGGGAGATCATGGTTTATAATCTGCTCTCCAGGAGCTAGTACATGTCATGGCTAAAAAACACTGCACACTTAGGTAAGTGTGTGTCCACACACATGTGCAAGAGAAAACAGGAAATACAGCAAGGTGGTGGTTGGCAGCTGGATATAGCACTCCCTATATCTAATATAAACAATTTCATAGAACACCAAATCAGAGAAGGTCACTATAACTATGATACAGGTAGATAAAGCATGTCTCAACAGACTGGCACTTACAAGTGCAGAAATGGACAAGAGCGCCCTCTTCTGGCTGAGAGCAGGGAGTGTTCCTGCCTTACCAACAACAGCTAAAGCTTCACTCCATGCCCAGCCTCCTAGGTAGAAACTAGTAAAGTACCCAATCTCAGAATTATTACTGCACTCTACTAACAACTCCACAGCTATGCCTCCCTGAGCCCCAAATCAGCGAACATAAAAGCAAGTCCTGGAACAAGGTCCTCCTGACATTTTTATACTTTCCCTGAACCTAACTCACAGACTACAGTTGTTCTCTGGACGTTATTAAGCCATACAGTTTCCAAGATCACCGCTGCAACTTTGATTCTAAAAACTGAAGAACCTGTAACATCCTGAATCTAGCACACAGAGCAGTTCTGTAAGTTATCTACCTCTGACCAGCCAAAAAGCCCTAATAGACAAGATGCGGACCAAAGAAAGGAGGAAGACCCTGTGTGGGGTTAGGGACATGCTACTGACATCATCTGCTACGTATAAGTATCAGTAAGATGTAAAACTAATTCCCTCTTGAACAGTTCTAAGAGAATTTTATAAAATGAACATGACTTCATAGTGACCTGACCCCTCAAACGGGCAGCATTTCTCCAGCCTCAGGCACCTGAGTGTCCAATGGTGGCCTGGGTTTCCCTTCAGCTCAGTTGCCCACTTCATCAGACATGTGGCCTGTCAGAATTTTCTCTCTGCAACGACTCCTCTCTTATCTCACAGATCCTTTATCTCGTCCTTGGATATGTGATCTGTTGTCAATCAAGAATCTTTACAGCCTAACAGGATATCACAAACCCACATGGTGTCTTTGTACAAATAAGAAAGCAAGTACTCTCAGAGGACAGCCCCAGGGACACAGGATGTTCCCACTGCAAATTCGGAAAAGGAGCCAGGGACCAGGACGTACAACACTTAGTGAACAGACTACAGGTTGGATTTTATGCTCCCCCCTCTCTCAGCAACCTAGGCCTCTTTGGGCAGTGCTCAAGCTATCAAACCACACACAGCAGGACTCAGTCTACACACATTTTCCAAGCCTCTCAGGCTCCTGACTCTCAGACCTGCCTTTGGAAGTTAGATCTCTTCTGAACTTCCAAACCATGTGTCCAAGTGACTTCCTCCTGAATGTCCAACCAGCTCCTTAACTTTGATCCCAGTTACCAGCCCAATTGATCACCAGGTATAGGAAACATGCAGGACCAATTTTTTTTCTCAGCTTAGTGTAAATGCACTAAATGGCTGTCCTGATAATATTTGATAACCACACTCCTAAGAGTGATTTTTGCACAACAGCAACCTGATCTCCTCATTCTCCTGTCTATAATACTTCAATGGCTCTATATGTCCAGCAGAACGAAGTTTAAAATGCTGTCATACCCTCCTTGTCACTTACCTTCTCTGGGCACTAGTATCCTTTCCTGCCTGATAAGTGGTGTTGGCCATCCTTGAAGTCCTTCCCTGCCCAGATATTCTGCAGCTTTGCCATCCTGGACTCTGGACTTGAGCCCATCCCCAGCCTGGCAACAGTCCCTGGCATGGTGTTCTCCTCTTCCAAGTGCATGGCATGGCATAGCAACCACAGTCCATGCAACTGAAAAGAATTGGGCCCTTCCTACTTCTAAGTCAGTTCTTTCTATTACCTTCTTCTCATCCAGAAATCTTTTCTGATCTACGCCTTCTTCTTGAAGTCTCCTCCTGCCCCACCTACAATGAGCAGCACTGAGGGACCCAGAAGCAATCTCTCCTGCCCCAGTATCACATGAGCCTTGCAGTGCTTTGGTTCTTGTTCTAATGTAGCTCCCATCCAAGAAGGCCCCAATTCCCACCTTCATGGTATAGTCCCAGGCTTAGCTATCTCGGCCTGTCTCCTCTGCCGTCTCCCTTCTGTTGTGCTTCCTGCCTGCACCTTGCATTTGATCTCTTGGTCCCATCATTCACTGGGAGCTTAGTTTACATCAGGGGTCTTCTCTGCTCTAATGGACTGTAAGTCACACAAGGGACAGGACAACAGTGGCTAATCTGGAGACAACTGTCACTGTAGGAGCAGAAGTTCTGCCATCTCAATAAGGAGCTGGGGGTAAGATAGTAGGTAATACTCACCAGGCTGGATGCAGTGACTTCACTGCAGGAAACTCCCTTGGGGCTTATCAGGAAGTGGTCCTGCTCCTTGCTCACTCTCAGCTGTAGGGATGACACATACTCTCAGGTACAAAGAGGGAGAGGGGACATTTTCAAGGACATTGGGTTTAAATTCCCCTGAATTTACTGTGTCCAAGTCTTCCTCCATTGAATCCTTTTCTCCCCATACCATTAAGAGATGAAGAGAACTTGACTTTTGCACCTGGGGAAATACAGCTACAAGAGGAATTTTGAAATCCTCAAGAAAAGCCAGGAGTTCCTACTCTACATCCAAAGAAGTACCCGCTGGGTGTGGTTTCTATTTTAGTGGTCACAATAGTAAGATATCTTGAAAGAGGTCAAGGCATTTTAGCCAAAGGCCAGCAACAGTGCCATGGCTGTGCTAAGGGTCAGGAGTTTTCCCTCTGGATTTTGTGTTCTCCTCACCGTGACGTAGGTATCGCTCAACTGGGCCCAGCCGTAGAGGTCCAGGAGTCGGTAGACACTGCTGATCTTGCATCGCATGAGCCGCTCCCCCTTGGCCAGATTCAAGGAGTCAGCGGTGTGGAGGTCATTGATCGGTGTCATCATGGAGAAGTCTGCAGAGGACAGCACCAGGGACAGTGCTGCTTACTCAGGGTCAGGAGCTTCCATCACCACCACCCCATTCCTAGCTCTGGGCCTCTCTGAAGTCTCACTGGCACCATAACTGCATGAGAAGAATTGCTAGGCATGGAATTCAACACTCTCTCACCCTTACCCAGTGGAGAAAGTCCATAGAATGGATATTTGTACTCAATAAAGTCCTCTGCTAATTTGAGTAAGCATGGGATTGCTTTTAATTAAAAATCATGGTAAGACTCAAGTTCACAAAATGAAGCATTCCTGGAATGCTAAGATTACCATAAACCCTAAAGATAGGCGTTGAATAAAAGCAATAATAAATTTCTGAGTAGAAATACAGGTGTATTTCATCAGTTAGTTATATTAGGGAAATTACTAAATGTGAGATGTCATTATAAGGTTGTGTTAATTGCCATACGCAAATAAATTTTTCTGTTATTTGGAAAGAGGGCAAATAGAAAGTCAGCCAGAAAGTAGATCTGTCGATTTCTCCTGAATTATTTTTAGGAATCATAAACTGTTTTTTTTTTTTTTTTTTTTGCTTTTGAGACAGGGTCTTGCTTTGTAGTTCAGGCTGGCCCTGAGCTCACTATGGTGCCCAGGCAAGCCGCCACGAACTCAGCAATCCTCCTGTCTCTGCCTCCCGAGTGCTGGGATTACAGGCGTGAGCCACCACGTCCAGCATTGTGGTATGCGGTGTTGATTGATGGTGGGTGTGTCTCCATGCCCAGCATTATATGTGGTTACCGGGGATTGAACTCAGGACCTTGTGCTTGCGAGGCAGGCTCCGGAACCACTGAGCTAACCCTCTGGCCCCTCTTTTAGGGTAGTTTTGAGGAAGTTCAAAGAACTTGGAAATAGGCCTACAACTTTTGATAGTCTTATCCTCAGGACACCCAAAAGATCTACACTTTGCTATCCTGTCTATTCCATTTACAGGATGATCAGGCCTTGGGAAGGGAGAAGAAGGCATCTGAGACCACACCCCACATTCAGATTAGTCAGTGTCTAAGAATCAATAAAAAAAATCAATAAGAAGGAATTCTAGCTTAAAATGATATCTGGCTGAGAGCTCCTCATGCTGCCTCTCCCAGTTCCCCACTAAAAACTTTAATGGATTAAAAAGCTCTTTGGAAGCTTTTGCCATCTCTGTAAACCTCTCAACTGCACAATGTGATACATGTCCTGCATCAGACTTCCTGTTAGTTGAAATGATGAGATGGTCTGAAAATTTGAACGTGGATTACATGATGCTAGGCCATATCCAGGAAGCAAAAAGCAGGCATTGGACACCCCATGTCAGGGAAATGCAGCAAAAAGGGAAGGCATATCAAAACATTGGCCCAAGGCAAGGCCAGGCAGGTGAGGCTGGTTGTTACGAGTGTTTTCATAACCTTAGTTCTTTGAATTCATCTCTTACAAGTAACTTTGGGGCTCCAGAGGTGGCCAAGATGCCAGAATAGATCTGAAAACATTCACTCCATCACATCCTCTGTGTCGTTCTCAAAGAGGGTCCCCCTGCACTATCTTAAGGAACTTCAACTATAAGAATTACCCCACCCACAAGACTTAGGGGCAAGAGACAAGAACACAGGGACTCTACAGTAGTTTCTAATTCTCACTCTCAGGTTCTTCATGTGAAAAAAAAAAAAGTGCTTATTCTGGCCAGCTCCATGAAAGTTAGGATGAATGCCATGCATGGGAAGATGATTTAATTGGACCATTTAATTCTGTATACCTACAAAAACTCAGAAAAGATGAAAATTTAACTAACTTCCCTTAGAAATTATATGTTTCCCAGTAACATTTCTGAAATACAAGGTTAGGAGAAAAATCCACAAGCATCTAGAAAAACATTTTGTTACCAACAAAAGAACAAGTAGCTTGTCTCAGATCTCTCTGCTATGGCAAAAGAAGCCATAAAAAGCAGAAAGCATCAAAATACCATAAAACAGGTAAAAAATAAAAGGAAAGTCGAAAGTACATCAGACAAACACAACAAATAATAAAAAAGATGTTATCAAAGTAGAGTTTGGCAAAACCATATTCTCTTGGTCAGTTTGAAAGTCATTTTATATGGATTAAAGGTATAATCCATAATGAAATTTATGCTTTGGTTAATATTTTATCAAGATAAATAAAGCAAAACTCATCATATAAAGAGGAATGAATAGTAGACAAACAGTGGAAGAAAACATCAAATAATAATGGAAAAACAGATTAAATATTATGCCCTAGAGATTGTCTACAACCATATATAATTTAAAGATAGTATTATCTGGTCCCAAGCAAGCCTTTAAAAAATTCCTAAAACAAATCAAATATGAAATGTTTTCTAAACACAATACAATAAAGCCTGATATCAACAAATCCTTAAAAAAGTATGCCTTCAGCCACTCAGGAATGAAAAAATAGACTGCCCACCAGGTCTTAAATAATAAAAATAAAGTGGGCTTGCAGTGTAACTCAGTGGGATCCCAAACCTATACTCAGAAAAAATGCATAGCCTTAAATGCTTTTTATTTTTTTTATTTTTATTTTTTTTTTTTTTTTGCTTTTTGGAGACAGGGTCTCGCTTTGTAGTTCAGGCTGGCCCTGAGCTCACTATGGTGCCCAGGCAAGCCACCGCGAACTCAGCAACCCTCCTGTCTCTGCCTCCCGAGTGCTGGGATTACAGGCATGAGCCACCACGCCCAGCATTATATGTGGTAACTAGGGATCGAACTCAGGTCCTTGCGCTTGCGAGGCAGGCGCCAGAACCACTGAGCTAACCTTCCGGCCCTTAAATGCTTTTATTATTGAATTAAATATGAAAATAAATCAAATTTAATTTATCCTAGTCTAGAAAAAAAATATAAAGAAAAGTAATGGGAAAGAATAAACATAAAAACAAAATTTAAAAATCAGAAATCAGGAAAAAATAGGAGTAAAAAATAAATCCAAGAACTGGCCTAAGTGAGATTTCTGAATAAACAAACATATGAATATGTCAGCAAGGAGAAAAGGGAAATACACAATCACAAGATAGGAATGGTATATCATTTCATCCACAGCACAGAATGTATATGAAGAAAACATAGTAAATCCCTTGAACAATTTTGAAAAATGAATTTTATACAAACATAACTGAAATTTACTGAAGAAGCAGCACAACAGGTTTGTTTTTGAAAACTAAAGAGAAAATGTCAAAAAGCTTTAATAATGTTTCAAATCTAGAAGTTTTTGCATGTGAGTAATGCATCTTCAAGAGAGAGACTTCCTGTCTTATGTAAACCCCAGAAGGGCAGAAAGGTGGGATGACCCAAATCCATATTATGAAGTTATAGTCTTAATACCAGTACTAGATGAAAACTGTCCAACCTGCTGACCAACTTCAAGTATAAGCATGGACTCCGTATTATCATCCTACCAAATCAAATCTAGAAGAGCATAT
This sequence comes from Thryonomys swinderianus, assembly GCA_004025085.1. Classification (NCBI taxonomy): domain Eukaryota; kingdom Metazoa; phylum Chordata; class Mammalia; order Rodentia; family Thryonomyidae; genus Thryonomys; species Thryonomys swinderianus. The sequence goes on from PVIC010002538.1 coordinate 50,690, forward strand.
TTTGTTTGTTTGTGTTTTGTTTTTTTTGTTGTTGTTTATTTTTTGAGACAGGGTCTCACTTTGTAGTTCAGGCTGGCTCTGAGCTCACTATGTAGTCCAGGCAAGCCTCGAACTCAGCAATCCTCCTGTCTCTGCCTCTCGAGTGCTGGGATTACAGGCATGAGCCACCACGCCCAGCTGTGTTTTGTATTTCTGAGACAGGGTCTCGCTTTGTAGAACTCACTATGTAGCCCAGGCAAGCCTCAAACTCATAGCAATTCTCCTGCTCCTGCCTCCCAAGTGCTACGGTTACAAGCATGAACCACCACGCCTGGCATTAAGAGCATTTTTAAAAGAATGTGTCAATACCAGGAATTATTTATTTGAGATATGAAAAGAAAGTTCAATATTCAATTTTCTATTACTCTAACTCATCACAACAATTGTTCAAGGAAAGAAAAATCAATAAGGCCCCAAATGCATTTTATAACATTTAAAATCCATTTCTGAGAAAGACTTATAATGAGCTACAATAAAAAGATATTTCCTCAACATGATAAAAATAATTATCTCAAACTTTGTGGTAAAAGAATTTCCATTAAAGTCAAAAACAAGACAAGGATGATTACTCTCTAATATATTATTAAACATTATTCTGAAAGTACTAACAAGTGAAATGAGAAAACTGAAAAAAATCAAAGGGCAAATGTTGGAATGATGGAGGCAAAATTACCATTATGTGCAGATTATATGATTTTCTATATATAAAAATCCAAGAGAATATATATATATATATATGTATATATGTATGTATGTAAACCCAGAAAGAAAACTGAATGGAAAAAAGATTTATTTAAAATAACAAAATTACATAAGGTTTCCTACATAAATTTATGACAGTAATGACTACATAAATATAGTTACCAACCTTTTCTAATGGACATCAACACATCTCTAATTTCTGAAAATATTTAAAATTCATTCATGCAAAGATTTCTAAAGTATTTCCCATGTGTTAGAAGCTATCCTAAGTGCAGGGCACTATTCTACGAACAGTATTCTAATGTATAAATTCCCCCCATGGAGCTCATATTCTAAGATTATAAATCTGTACATTCTCCACTAAATCACTCTCTTCATTTAATGCAATCCCAATCAAACTCTGAAAGGAATGTGTTAAGGTAGATAAAATAATTCTAAAATTATTTTAAATAATAAACTTGTATAAACATTTAAGAAAAACTGACAGATGTATACAAGTAATTAATCATATTTATCCTATCACATAATGAAACATGGTGAAGGTGCCTCTGGCCATGCACTCAGAAGCAGAATACACACTAACACACATACACACTAACATATACACACAAACAGATTCACCAACATGGAAATGAAAGAAGTCTACAAGGTAAAAAGAATAAAAAGCACAACATGACAAAATTAAATAGCAAAGGAAAAATTAGAAAAGTAATTGCAACCTATTGCAAATATAATAGGTAAATAGTGGTAATTTACAAAAGATTTGGAAGTCTATAAGAAAAATACAATAACAGGAAAATCGGCAAAGGATATGAACAATTTACTACATAAAAAACCAAGGATAAGGCCAGAGATTTAGCTCAGTGTTTCTGGCGCCTGCCTCGCAAGTGCAAGGTCCTGAGTTTGATCCCGGTAACCACATACACTGCTGGGCGTGGTGACTCATGCCCACCAGCAATCAATAGCACATACCACAGTGCTGGGCGTGGTGGCTCACGCCTGTAATCCCAGCACTTGGGAGGCAGAGGCAGGAGTACTGCTGAGTTTGAGGCTTGCCTGGGCTCCCTAGTGAGCTCAGGGCCAGCCTGAACTACAAAGCAAAACCCTGTCTAAAAAAAAAAAAAAGATAATATGTATATAAGCATGTGTAATGTATTGATATGGTAAGCAATAAAATACACACCTTAAGACACCAATAACTTATAGAAAATAAAAAAGCTGAGAAAAGTTTAAAAAACCAAAATTCTATTTACAAACCATCAAGTCAGGAGAATAAAGCATTATGGTCTATATTACAGATCAGGACAAAGGAATACACACTCTTTCAGGACGGTGGGAATGTGAACTGGCTTCATCTTACTTTCTCTAGGCTGGAGAAAGAATGTAATTTTCCATTATGCATAAATATCTTTTAAATATAATCCAGCAGTTTTACCCTGTATAATTTATCTTAAGAAAACAGTAATGGACAAAGTCACAGATTTATTTAACAGGATATTTTTTTCATGGTACTGGGGATCGAACTTGGACCCTTATGCTTCCAAGGTAGGTGCAGTACCACTTGAGCTAAATCCCCAGTCCTATTTAACAGGATATTTATTGCATTGCTCATAATAACAAAAAGCTGAAAACAATCTAAAAGTCTGATAATGAAAAATTGACTAAACAGCATTTATCCACGAAAAAATTAAATTACAGAATCATTTTCTATTATGTGAATAATCAGTCAATATATGTTATATGTTATTAAAGTTATATGTATAGTGTGATTATATTGTTTTTGTATAACCAGTATACAATGAAAGGGTTGAAATGATATATACCAAAATACAGAGAACAATAATTTCCAGTTATAAGAACACAAAGCAATGAGTTTGCTTCCTTTTCCTGATTATTTTCCTACTTTTCAGCCATCATCCTCTACCAATCACATTGAGGGACAGCTTTTTGATGTTTTTTTAAATCATTTTTTTTGGGAAGAGCTTCACAGTCTAAAAGGATAGATTCTCACAACCCTGGCTTTGCCCAGAGCTCATCGATAGAACCCAGCTGGCCTGTCTGGTGGGACATGAATACACTGGTTCCAATGGCCTCTTTTCATCCCCTGAAGTCACCTCCACCCCTCCCATTCCTGGCATCACAGACAATTCTTCTGTGAGTCTTTAATTTGCAACAACATCGAAAACAGAGCCAGGCACCTCCTTGGCTTTGGCTGAGTTCCCCCAGGCCTGCTAATGAAACTGCACGCTTGTACTGTCGCCTGGCAACCAGCTTCTTGCTGCTCCTTCCTTTCTTCCTCACCCCACCCTCCTCCTTGGCTCTTGGCAGCTCCTGAGACACCCACTTACTCATGGAAGATGTTGGGAAGACTGCGTGGGAGGTGCTGGCCATGAAGTCCGCAATCTGCCGCAAGGCCCAGATGTTGGAAGAGTTGTTTCCCTTCTTCATCTGCTCCTGGATAAGGCCTTCCAGCTCTTCCCTGAAAGACTGAAGCAGGCCCAGAGTGCTGGTCCACCCCCAGAGAACCTCACACGGGAAACTGAGGCACCCACACATGCAGAATGATGAGCTCTTCCCAGTGCCCACTCCCAGTGCCATCAGCCAGGCCAGGTCATTCTTGCAATTCCTGGGCCCCAGAAGCAATTTGCCTAGGAGCTCGGGAGCCTCTCCAGGCTGCTGTGTGGGCAGCGAAGAGGTGATGCTGGGAATGGGTCCCGTGTTTCCTTTGTCCTGTGGGTAGTGATCTAGATTCTAGACAAGAAATCTCCCCACCTCCAGCCCATCAGACTTGGCAGGACTTCATCTTAGTAATTAAAGCACAACTGGATGAGAAAGCAGGCCATCTTCTCTCTCCATTAGCTTGAATGCCTATGGCTCTTTAGGGCCTCCCTTTCCTTGTGTGCTTAATAAAGGGCAGAAGGATTTGATAACCCCAGAGGAGGCTTCCACTTCCGATACTCTCTCTAAGCCTAGCTTCTCAGAGGACCAGGGCATAAACTGGGCATTTTGCCCACCAGGTGGCAGCAGGAAGCACTCGAAGGAAATAGCTGTTTAAACCCTATCCCTGCTTAAAAAGGACCATAGCAGCAGGATTTCTGCAGTTCTTGCCTATGGCCCTGAAACTTGGGCTGGTGCTGTCTACCCCTGCCACTTCTTCCAGCCACATTCTGGGAATCTTCCTGGGGGCTCCTCACCCCAATGCTTTTAGCACCTGCTATTCTCCAGGCTCCCCACACAATGCCATGAAGACCTCAGACTCACCCCCTCTGTGCTCCTCTGTGGGGCCTGGCCATTCACTGTGCCCTCAGCCAAGGCGGCACACAGCCCCCATTGGGGCCCTGCCTCCCTGAGGCTGGGCAGAGCTGGACTCAGGGTCCTGAGCCCGTCCTGCGGAGTACTGGAAGCTGTCCCCGGCCTCCCAACCCTTAGCACCAGATGCTGTTCGCAAAGAAGCCCTAGCTCTACACCCAGACTCCTCTTGGAAGCTCTACTGCCCCCCTCAAGCGCCGCGGCGCCTCCCACTTTAGTGAGCCACAGGACGATGTGCTGTCCTTTCCAGTGCACCTACCTGCCAGGGGAGTGCAGAAGGCGGCCATGCTAGGTGGGCACCGCCGGACCTAAGTCCGGAGAGAGCTAGGTAACCCCACTTGGCCTCGCTTCCCCACTCTGGTTCCATAACCCCTGCCGTTTTCCCACTCTTGGGCCTCTAGGCCGTCCTCCTCCTCGTCCTCGTCCTGCCCCTCACTTCAAGCCTCATTTGCACCGCGGTGAGTTCTTTATGATGCTGGGTAAAGGGAGCCCCCAAGTCTTCTCCATGCTGCTCTCCAAGCTGAGATCTGCGGTGGGTCTCCTGGCCTCTCCCTTTCTGAGCCAAACTGCACGCACACCCAGCTTTTGCCCTCAAAATTACCAGGAAGATGGACACCACGCGGCCGACCAGGGCTGCTCAGCCCGGACCGCAGATGAGGAGCGAGGGTGTCCTGGGTCCCCGGAGCAGCCGGCCCCCCGCCCCTCCGCTCCCTCCCCCTCCACCTCCTCCTTCCCAGCCTCCCTTCCGGCTGGGTCACTCACGGGGCTCTGTAGGATCATGGTGACGCGCTTCTTCTGCTCCATCAGGTTGAAGTCCTGCCGCAGGTCCGCCGCCCGGTTGCGAAGACGCAGGTACTCAGGGTCCTCCTCGGAGAAGCGGTCGAAGTAGGGCTGCCCCTGCGGAGGAGGCGGTGGGGAGGCGGCCTCAGGAAGAGTCTCTTCACTCATTCTGCGGCCCGGGCTGCGGCTGCGATCGTCGATGGGCTCCTGCAACCCTGCAGGGGAAGGTGGGCGTCAGGTTGGTTCTGGAGGCTGGCCCGCACTTCCGAAGGCTGCAGCTGGGCGGGTGCATTCCTTTGCGGGCTATGGCTGTTGTAGCAGGGAAGTTATGCAGGGTAGTGGCTACTCGGCTCTCCGTGGGATGCGGCCCCCGTGTGACCGACAGGGGGCGCGGTGGTTCATCAGGCCCAGTGAAAACATGAGGCAGGCTTAACTGGTCACGCTGGCGCTGAAGTGGAGCGCTCCTCAGAGAAGGACGCGCAATCTGCAACACTTTCTGAGCATTTCAGCGATGCATACTTACACATCGGAAGCTATTTAGTGGGAGTCAGTATTTCATCTAAGTGGCAGGTGGAGTAAGTCACTTTCTTAGCATGCCCAAGGCCCTGGGTTATACTCCCAGCGTGGCTGCCTAAGTATAAATTAGTAAATATATAAATAAGTGTAAACTGTCTTGTAAGCATCCTCAAAATATATGGTAGGGAAAGTCACAAACAAGCACTTCTACGAAGCATGGGAAACACTTTTCTCAGTGCTCTGGCCCCTGGAAAGAAACCACTGGTGATTGTTTTTGTACAGTATGGCTTCATTGTAGAAACAAATTCTTTCCAAGTTTTAAAAGAGCTATGCAATTCATATTAAAGGAAAGTGTATTATTACCAACCCCCACTAAATGTCTACTGCGAAACAAAGAAAAAATACTATCCATCTGACCAGTACCAAGTCCCACACACTGAGGCCAGGGGCCTGCAGGAAAAACCATCAAGCCATGGCTTTTCCTCTTCTCAGGCATGCTTGTTTAAATGCATGAGAGAAGCACAAGAGAGTGTCTTTTTTTTTTTTTTTTTTTTTTTTTTTGCTATACTGGAGCTCTTCTGAGGAGTCAGGCTGCCATTTCAGCCTCCACCTCCTGCCTGTGGCCAAACCAGTCTCCATGTGTCAGCTCTGCTAGGTCTTTGTCATTCTATTCTTTTTTTTTAATTGAATTCTTTATTGGTACAATTTTGTCATTCTATTTTTTTTTTTTTTCCTTTTTGAGACAGGGTCTCGCTTTGTAGTTCAGGCTGGCTCTGAGCTCACTATGTAGCCCAGGCAAGCCTCGAACTCAGCAATCCTCTTGTCTCTGCCTCCTGAGTGCTGGGATTACAGGTGTGAGCCACCATGCTCGGCACTGTGGTATGTGGTATTGATTGCTGGTGGGTGTGAGTCTCCATGCCCAGCACTGTATGTGGTTTCCAGGGATCGAACTCAGGACCTTGCGCTTGCGAGGCAGGCGCCGGAACTACTGAGCTAACCCTCCAGCCCTGTCGTTCTATTCTTTATCCTTTTTCCTGATGGCTGATTCCCTTCTCAGCAAAAGAAGGTATAACTTGAGCAAAACAGAATTAGCTTTTGGACATAAGGAGAATATTAAATGGTCTAGGGACTCTAGGTTCCTATCCATGCTTTGGTCTTTGCTCCTCCTCAGGCTTCCATTGTCTGAGAAGAGGGACCGCCATCTTGTTCTCTGGGAGAATGCTCCTGACCTCCCAGCTCTTGATCTACATTTGAGCCTTGGCTGACAAGTCCCTGGCCCACTCCAGCCTTGCTACAGCAGTCCCATGTGCCTCAGCTTTAACCTTAGTCCAGCCAGCAGCTTATCACAAAGGAGCCTTGCTGATAACCAACAGGGCATAGTCTCCTTGTCCCTGAGGTACCTGTCATCTTTTCTTCCATCCAGTCAGGACTCTGGTCTGAGTGGATAATGCCATAGATGAGTCCAAAGAAGCCCAGTGGAAATCAATCCTATTAGCCTAAAATACACAACTGGCTTTTTGGGGCTGCTGTTTGCATACTTCCTTTCAGGGAAATGTGAATAGCAACTTCAAGAGAAGTCACATGGACAGAGTCCCTTAAGGGCTGCATGGTGACCTGAACCTATCCTGACAGCACTGCTTCTCACTCTTGGTTACACATTGCAATCACCAGGGAACTTTAAACTGTTAATATAATTAGTCTGGAGAGTGACCTAGAGGACATGAAGATCTTTTTTTAAAACACCCTGGGTGATTCCAAAGAGTTGAAATAATACAGGTTATATGTTAATGGTTTTAGAATATAATATAACTCCCATTCCAGGTTATGGACATTTCTTTTTTTTTTGCTTTTTGAGACAGGGTCTCGCGTTGTAGTTCAGGCTGGCCCTGAGCTCACTATGGTGCCCAGGCAAGCCGCCGCGAATTCAGCAATCCTCCTGTCTCTGCCTCCCGAGTGCTGGGATTACAGGCGTGAGCCACCACTTCTGGCATTGTGGTATGCGGTGCTGATTGTTGGTGGGCGTGTCTCCATGCCCAGCATTATATGTGGTTACCGGGGATCGAACTCAGGTCCTTGTGCTTGCGAGGCAGGCGCCGGAACCACTGAGCTAACCCTCCGGCACGGTTATGGACATTTTTTAAAAAACAAAGATAGTATGAAACCACATGTTTCAAAAATCATGCCATATTATGCCATATCTCATACCTGTTGGGGCCTACTCAAACCACTACGTGCCACAGTAATTTGGTCAGGGTTCTGTAAGCCACTGTGACCTGCTTCTGCCAGGCTGGCAAACTGTGACCTCTGTTCTTAGTTGTTTCATTATTCTGCCATCTCCTTATGAAAGCCCTTAGAAGAACTCCCCCAACCAGCACCACCCTTATCTGTACTGTTGGTGAGATATTTAACAACAAGACAGGGCTAAGTGACTAGGAGTGGGGGAAAAATTCTGTTGGGAGGTGTGGTCCCCCTGAAGCAGCCTCAAAAGAAGATTTTAAAATAGAGTGTGGGGGAGGGTTTGATACAACAACTGCAGGTTGCACTTAGAAACTTTAAATCCAGACTCTTTACATTCATCTAAGTGGAGAAAGAGTGATTAGATCTGTCAGGAATGTGTCTGGTGGAATTTGCTCAAACAAGGAGAAATCAGAGACCTGAAATCTTGCCTCAGTTCTGTTACTTGATACCTGCAAGAGCTTGGGCAAGTCATTTCCCTTCTCTGGGTCTCACTTTGTACATTCTAAGTAAGGGAGTGACAAGAGGGACCTCTGGGGCACCCTTCCAGCTCTGGTACCATATGATTTGTCCAAGCTGGAAACAGATCCATGCGGAAAAGGCAGAAGGACAAAGGATCTGGGTTTCCCAGAGCAAGGGCCTCCCTGCTTCTGTGGGGGCCTGTTCCTCAAATCAGGTGCTAACAGAGAAACACCTGCAAAGAACATCCATGAGGAACTGACAGCAGCCTGTAGGCTCAAGTCAGTCCCATGAGCTTGGGGATCGTCTCCATCACAGGCCTGCCCAGCCTCATCCCTGGCCCTGGAGGGTAAGAAGGAACTGCAAGGTCAAATGCAGAAGGACTATACCAAGACCACGCAGAGGCGAGGCCACCACCCAGATTTCCCTGGCAGGCAGAGCTGCACACCAAAATCCTTCTGCTGCCTCACCCCACTCAATCCCACCACTGCTCAGTTCAGTGACTCATCATGGAAAAGAATTCTCTTTGGCACTTTCAAAGCCCTGAACCTTGAGAATTATTTTTAAAATAGCAACAAGCAAGCCCCCAGTGAATCCACCGGATGGGAGCATGGAGATGTGAGACCCCTGTGTTCTCTCTAGGCCCCCTGCTGCCACTCTCAGCTTCTCTGGAACAGGATTGTTCTGGCCAACACAGCCTGGTCCTGGGCCTTGCAACCCATGCAGGAAAAGGTGGTCCTCTTCCTTCCCAGGACTTCAAGGGATTAAGGGATCCATGTGGGGGTGATGTATGAAGAGGGAACAGTCTTGTCGGTGACCTCATCCTTTAACTTGTGGTCAATAAACTGTCAACCAGTTGGTGACAGAATTGGTGACATAATAGCACTCACTAACTTCTCTTCATGACTTCTTTTCACTCTCAGGACCGTTCTGTGAAGCAGATACTATTGCCTAAGCTTTTCACATAAAGAAGCTGAATCTCAGAGAGCTTAACTAACACATGGGACAGTGAATTTGCTCAGGACTGTATCTGGCCCCAGGTCCTCTTCTTTCCATTCCATTATACTGTCCCTAAACATCAACTGGGCCGTCTTGTGGGAGAAGGGATTGGCTGATTCCCTAGAGTCTTGGGGACCAGAATTGGAAGCCAGGTGGTCGCTGAAGAGAGGCAGATTTTCCTGAGAGGTCAGAGAAGCTTCTGACAACAGGAGCAGCCCGGTACCAGGAAGTAGGATAGCTGCTTTGTCAGGCAGTGAGCTCTCCTGGGGTCACAGTGCTTGCTGGATGCTGCAGAGGGGCTTCTGCCCTTGTTGGGGATGGGACTGGGGTAGGAGAGGGAGCAACTAGCAAGTAGGACTTCCAAAGTCCAGCAAACTCCCCTGCAGCTCTTGCATAAGCAAGATGAGGGGGAGCTCAGAACAATGACCTGAGTGTCTGGAAGCTCATCCTCCTTGGATGGTCCCACTGCAAAGTGTGCAAACGCCCTTCTGCACACCTCCGAAAGCCAAGACTACTTACCTGGAGGCCACCCCAGGCTTGTTGAAGGCTCTGTCCTCTCAGCGTTGGGTTTGCACGCTGTGCTCCACACTCAGGGGCCCCAGCTGCATCTACACAACCTCAGCCATCCAGGTGGAAACTGGGAAATGAAACACAAACACAGCGGACATCTAAGTGTTGTCTGTAGCACAAGGACCCTTCTCAACCTGACTTATTTCACAAACTGTTGAGAAACTTAAAAGTAAACTTCAAGTGATTTTTTTTAATTTTAAAAAATAACTTGTACCTATAAAAAGGAAAAGAAAACATTGTTATCTTGCAGATCCCTGCTGAATGCTGGCTGGGGAGACCTCTGAGGAAGAAGATTGCACGGCGTGGTGGAAGGAGCAAAATGTGGAGTTTCTGTCAGAGCCCAGCGCTAAGACCACTTCCTCAGACCCTTCCCCAAGATACTTCACTGCCAGCTACAAAACTCACAGACACTGCAGCCCCAAAGCCTGAAAAATGTCAGACCCCAGGCAAGATGGAGAGCCTCAGACTGACATGGACCATGAAGCAGTGAATTCAAAACACCTTCGCCTAGAACTCAAGGGAAGAAAGGCCCCCAGTTAATGCTTAGTTAAAGGTCAAAGAGTACTCCTAAGTAAGGAGTGTCATGTTGTTAATATCTTACAATTTACCTCTCTAAAAATCCTGGAGAGTGAGGTCTTCCAGAGATGAATCATCAAAGTGTTAAGCATACATACAAGAGTGACAGTCTCCCAGAGTGCAGGGGCTATCTCACCAGGACTGGCAGAATTCCTGACTGTTCCCTGTCACCTGACATAGCTTTGGCTCAGTTTGTTTCTATCCCTGAGCTGATAATTTCCCTATGGAATCATTCCAGGGAGAACTATCCCACCCAGGAGGGACAAAAAGAGTAGACTTAGAAGACAGGATATCCCCAGGTCAGTTCTGGACAGCTACATACTCCTATGGCACAGCATCACCCTCAATTCAGCCACCAGGCTCAGCATTTCAGTGCCTGGAGGTCCCTGAGGCCTTTCAGTTAAGGCACTGAAAATTGCTTCTAAGAATAAGACTCTGTGGTTGGCATGTCTAACATTGACCGGGTAGAACAAACTCATAGCCAGCACCTGGTCCAATGCCCACCAACCTGGGAGCCACCCCTTCCAGAGCTAACAGTGGTTTACTGACAACACGCTGCCCTCCCTTAGATCATCCTGCAGCCAGGCAAGTTGTTACTTCAAGCACCAGCTTCCTCCTTGGCCAGCACCCAGCCCCGGAGGGCTACAATCTGCTAAGACTTGAACCATTCGAGCCTAAGCTATTTCTTATGTGCAATAACAGAATTTATTCTTTGTTTCCAAAAGTGACATGTGCCACTCATGTAAGAAAGCAAGCATCTGTCGCTGGGCGAGCACCATGAAGAAAATAACTCCCACCCCAGCCTCCACCAGTGTTGGCATTCCACTCTGAGGGCTCCACTGCTTGGGCTATGGTGTTATCCACTGACTGAAATGAAGACAGACTTGAGAAGTAGTTACAATCTCTAAACCATGGAAACAAAACGGTCAGATATCTGACTGCAGACTCTGGCTGAGCTGGGCCAGAATAGGCAGCAGCAAGTTTTAATGAGGGAAAGAGAAGAGAGAGAGCCCTATGCCAGGGGTACCCAGGAGAAGCCCTGAACTTGGACAGTACTGGTGCTCTGGTGACTTTGGGTGACCGTGGCCTGGGAGAACCCTCAGAGCCTGGCTAGTGGTGGCATCGAGGCCAGTTTAAACACCACATGCACCTTGAGAACCACCTACCAGCCTTGGCAGAGCTGAGAAGCAAACTACAGTGTGAGCTGTGGTGAGGAACGGCATCCTGGGAAGGTCAGAAAGCACCAGGCCCGGGCACCTCACAGCCACCTGTTCTCAGTGTGCTGTTAGCCCGGGCTGAGAGGTGGGAAGTGTCAGACAGTGGACTCTAGTCCCTTGCTGCCAAGTAGACTGAAGTGTTTGCCCTCCTGTTTATCCTTCAGCCGTCTAAAATCAGCTTGTGAAACAGAACATCACTCCCCCCAGCCCCGCACCACAGCCTCCCTCTGCACAGCCAGCCCCTCTTCTCTGCCACTACCAACCCGTCACCACCACACCACACACCACTCGTCTCCAGTTATCCTGGGAGAGCAGCCCTGACTCTCCTGCTCTCATTCTGCACATTGAAGTGGTCGTCGGAGTGTCTGGTTTTATGTCCTCAAGATTCCCCCACTCAGAGCACCGGCCTAAATCGTGCTCCATCTCTACTCGGTCCGATGCTCTCTGTCCTGACCCTTCCTCTCCACCCCCCACACCCCTGCCATCCAAACATGCCAAAGAGTTGTTCTAAACTTGCCAATCTGACCCATGCCTGCTGTTGGCTGGCTAACTAACAGCCCCTGCCCTCCACCAAGGGCAGTTTTCCCACATCTCTCTCTCTCTCTCTTTTTTAATTGAATTCTTTACTGGTACATTTTGTATACATCTCACAATCAGACACAACATTGGGGAATTTGTACCAGTATATGACACAAGTTAATTCTCATTTTTAACTACATCTCTCTCTTTTTTAAAAAAATTCCATCTCTTCTATCCAAAACTTAACATTAGAGTCTGTTTCCAAAATGACAGGTGTTCCTTTCACCTTTTCCAAATACAAAATTTTAGTTCTAAATTTGCTTTTTCAAACCCAATATGTTTTCCATGTTAAAAAAAAAAATCAAACGCATCAGGTGACCAGACACTCTGCTTTCCTCCCTATCCTCCCACCTTCTCCTTGAGATGGCCACCTGGAGGCGAGGTCCCGACTCTGAGCTGACGCCGACAGGCCCATGGGCCTCTCAGTGCCCACTATACCCTCCCCCCCTCCACCTATCAAGCCGCAGTGTATTTGCAGAATGCAGACACACAGGGGCCTGTCGGCCAGGAATGTCCCTCCCTTGTTACCTCCTCCCCTAGCCCAGCAGTCCACTCTCCGGGGACCCTGCTCCCAGGGTGCTCTCTTCAGCTATTCCATCACTTTTATCATCTCTCCCACTCCGCTTGGAGTCCCTCAGCAGCAGGCTATTCCCTGAGCTCCAGGCTCATCTTAGGCATTTCTCCATGTGCTGGGCTGCCTAGGGCTGGTGTGCGGCGGGTGCTGAACAAATGCTGGCTGAACTCGAATGCAAGTAAGGGTGCACTGAGAACTTGGGTCGGCTTCACAAAGAGCACTGGTTGGGTCTGGGTGGGAGGTGAGGAAAGCTGGAGGAAGCTCACAGTACAGTGTGGGAAGCAGTTTGTTTCAGGGGTAAGGTACCAGCAGTTCACAGAGGCATGGTGGCAGAAGCCCTAGCGCCTAAATCACCTCCGCCTAGAAAGAAGTGTCCTTTAGGTATAGAACCCCATGCTGGGGCCCCCCCGGCCACTCTTCTCTTCCAGCTCAAAGTGGAACTCCAGCAACTGATTATAAGTAACAGTCTAAAACAATGCAACGCTGATCACAGAGGACAAAGAGAAAGGCAATACACGCAACACACATCGCAGCCTTTGTGGCTCCTTACCAATTCCCTCCAGAACCTCCTCCCCTCCCCCTTCCCAGGCACACTAGGGCTCTCCCTAGGCATCCCTGGTGGGAGTTCTCACCCCTCCGCCCTCTCCAGCAGACCCTGCTTGGAATTCACCCTACTCGAGGGCAGCTGGGCATGCAAGTCAGGAAACATGCTGTTGTTATGGGAGGAAACAGCTTCCTCCCTGCCCCACAAAGACCAAATACACACACCCGCTAGAATATGAAATCCCATTTCTGTGCATCACTTCTTGTGCCTGTAAAAAGAATGGAGAGTTTATATCACACACTCAAGTGTCCTGACTTTGTGCTGGAATCTGCCTTAACTCTATGCACCCCGAGGAGGGGGGAGTGACTGGTCATTCAGCACTTCAGCAGGGGCTTCAAGACAGCAACAGAGAGTTGCATGGCTGGGCATACAGAGCCCAAAGAGAAAGACTCCGGAAGCCATAACTCCAGCTGCCCCTCTGTGATGCCAGCCATGCAGACCCCAGGCCTCAGTCTCCCAGTGCAGTCCTAGGCAGGGACAGCACAGCATTTGCTGCAAGCCCAAGGCTTGGAGTCAGAACCCCAAACTCACCAATCCCCGAAAATGACTTCCCCAAGTGGGAGAGGAGGTGCTCATGACTGTGCAGTCGCTGCTTTGTGGAATAAATGGAGGCAGTTGAATGAGAGACAAGACCACACCCTGCCTGGTGTGTCCAGATAAAGGGGGCTCATGCCTCTGCATCAGCGGGGTACAGGGGACACTTATCAGCATCTCTTCACATGTTTCTCAGTTTTCCAAGGTTTCACATCAGGTAAGAACTGCTATGATAATTTAGGACAAAAGTAGCTTAGAAGAAGAAAAGAAGGAGGGGAAAAAACAGAGGAAGGAGAGAAGTGGTAATGTCTACTTCCATGAGCCCTGTTGGTTAGGGGAAAATCCCCCTTTTTTTTTCCAAACATGGTCTTGCTAATTCACTACAATGCCCAGACTGGGCTTGAGTTTACAATCTTCCCACCTCCACTCTCCCAAAAGTGCTAGGATTACAGACATTCACCACTGCACCTGGCTCAGAGGAATCCTTTAATCCCCAATTACTACGTGCCCACACTGGACTGGTTTCCTGCACCTCTCACACATAGTTTCCTAACAACATACAAGGCATTTTTAAAGCCTCAGACCTAGCAGTTGTAGACAATTCTTTTTCTATTTTCCACTACCCGGAATTGCACGCAGTGCAAAGAATGGCCCATACTCCTTACTGAGGTAATCAGTCCCATTCCCTCTCACTGGGCAGCAGTTATCCACCCAATATCTATTGGTACCCAGAAGTGAGAAAGAATTGGACATGAGAAGGAAGATAATGTGGAAGCAATGAGACATGGCCCTGCTTGCTAGAGACTCACAGTCGTGTTTGTTTAACATTAAAAACATGAATACAAGTAAAGCATACATAGATACATATAAACACACATGCAACCAACTGTTAAGGTCAGCACAATAAGGGACACTGAGAGCAAAGCCAGGATTGACAGGAAATGCACTGCGTTCAATGTTTGTTGGGTCAGGATACTGGAAACCTGGGATCCCCCATTATAAGAACCAAGATCCTGAGTTTGCTCCTGAGGAAAGATATTATTCAATCAGCTAGCGCTGTAAACCTCAACAGACGCTAGTGCCCCATGGGCACTGTTCTCCAGCCCTGCAGTGAAGGATCAGCATCTTGGTTTTTCAGGCAGGAAAACTAAGGCCTTGGGAAACTGAGTGATTTGTTCTACGCCATTTGCTGATAAGGGACCAGGCCTAAATTTGAGCACATCTGGCTCCAGAGCCTGTCCTCTTCACTTCACCATGCTTCCCTCTTCTGCTCCTTCAAATGAAGGTGAGTGGACCCAGGGCCCTAGGGGAACATGAGGAATGGAAATTTGTAAATGGCCAGCGCAAAGCCTAGGCTCAGAAAACCCAAGGATTCAAGCAGCCCCCAAAGGAATGATTCTGGCTCCTGCCTCTGTAATACGTGCTTAGGACTGAGATCTTCCCTACTCAGAAGACAATGGGGATTAGGAGTTAAAGAAAAGAATAAGTAACTCGAATGTTCACTGAAAAGGCAAGCCACCATGCTTGCCGGTAGTAAGGGCACTGCAGGTCCTCTCTGGGACAGGTAGGCTTTGGTGATGACATAGCAATGGATCACCTAGACACACTGCCTTGGCTGCCAGGTTACTGTAGTGTAAGTAGAGCCCACATTTGAATCCTGCTTTCTCTAGACTCAAAGGCAATTCTTCAAATTAAGTACCTAGCATGATCCAGGGCCTGGCTCACTGCTGGGTAATCAGGAAGTGAATTTCACAATTCTTGTGCTCCAAAGGCCTGGGATGGCATGGGGCAGGGTGGGGGATCATAGAGAAAGTGTTACAATACCTGATGGGGGCAGGGAATAAACAGTGTTCCAGTTCCAATAAACCTCAGAAAGCAGCAGGGTGATTCCCAACCATAAGGCTACAGCACTGGGCTTTAACCTACCATGGGACCTCATGTCTTTGTAAAGGGGAAAGAGGGGGCATTTGGGAAGCTGGTGATGCACAGGCACTGCTGAAACAGCAGAATGGCTATGCTCAGCCTTCAAATACTTGTTCTCTACAGCAAAAAGGTCAGCTAAACTCAGAGACCAGGCAGACAAAAGCTCATCACAAAGGCTGACTAATTGAGCTGGCTTGTCCTCTGATCACTATTCCAGATACCTCTGATTATCACAGATACTTTTAAGTAGTCACTTTGTCTTCCTTTAGTCTTTAGGCAAGACTGTACTAATGCCATCTTGAAAAATTTCAGTTTGATCAAATTAAAACATAAAACAATTATTCTTCTGTTTCTCCCAATCTGTGTGTATTTGTTCTCCAACAGGAAAGTGATGTGTAACCCACTGAATGTGTCAGGGCTGCTCTTGCCCTTATGATAACTTCCTATGTTTTTTCATGAATTGGAGACAAGAGAAAATTATAAGAACTTTGGCCTCTAGCCCTGGAGGGAGTCTGAAACCATCCCTCCCCTCTTCAGACTGGGAATCTAAAAATTCACAACTCAAAGGTGAGTTTGTTGGTTTGGGGAGCAGGGAGGAAGAGAGAAGAGATGGAGGGGATACATTATGAGTAAGAGGGTCTAACAGTTCATATGGAGGAACTGCTGGCCTCCAGAACATCCGTGCGGAAACATCCTGAGTCTACACATTGAAGTTCCAGCTGTCACTGGATGTCCAGAACAAGACAGAGGGCCGGAGGGTTAGCTTAGTGGTTCCGGCGCCTGCCTCGCAAGCACAAGGACCTGAGTTCGATCCCCGGTTACCACATATAATGCTGGGCGTGGTGGCTCATGCCTGTAATCCCAGCACTCTGGAGGCAGAGACAGGAGGATTGCTGAGTTCGAGGCGGCTTGCCTGGGCACCATAGTGAGCTCAGGGCCAGCCTGAACTACAAAGCGAGACCCTGTCTCCAAAAAGCAAAAAAAAAAAAAAAAAAAAAAAAAAAAAAAAAAAAAAAAAAAAAAAAAAGAACAAGACAGAAAACTAGGATGAGTGTTATGACTTTCCACTCCTCTCCCTGATGGTTCAAGAGAGTTTGGGTTTTTATCATGAAGATACTAAGGAAAGAGTTATTTTGACTTCTGTCTATTTTTGAGTGTGTGTTGGTATTTGCATGTCAGATACAAATCACATGCTTCTTAAACCCACTTCCTCTCATATCCAGACACCCCTGTTTCATAGCCCTTCTCGGGAGGTAAGACCATATGGAAGTAGAGTCATGCAGTGTAAGGAAAAGTGATGGACAGCACCTGTAGCTTAGGTGATTGCTTTAGTTTGGATCTGGAATATCCCTCCAAAGCCCACAGTTAAAGGCTCTGCCTTCAACTGGTTACTGTTGGAAGCTGACAATGTCTTTTTTTTTTATTGAATTATTTATTGGTACTTTTTTTTTTTGAGACAAGGTCTTGCTTTGTAGTTCAGGCTGGCCCTGAGCTCAGTATGGAGCCCAGGCAAGCCTTGAACTCAGCAATCCTCCTGCCTCTGCCTCCCGAGTGCTGGGATTACAGGTGTGAGCCACCACGCCTGGCTACTGGTACATTTTTTAATTGAATTTTGTATTGGTACATTTTATATACAGCTCACAATCACATACAACATTGGAGAATCTGTATCAGTATGTGACACAGGTCAATTCTCATTTTTACCCACATCCCTACATCCCTACTGATGATGTCTTTAAGAGGCAGGGCCTAGCTGAAGGTTGTAGGACATTGGCAGAGTGTCCATGAAAGGGATTGAGGGATACTGATCTATTCTGCCTTCTTACCCAGCCATGAGTACATGGACCCTGTGAGGACTTATATCTGGATGTCTCCCCAAAGCCTCATACACCCAGAGGCAGGGCTTGTGGGAGGTGACTGGATTATGGAGACACTACAACTGGCTTGGTGTTAGGAGGTGGAGCTGAGTTAGGAGGGTCACTGGAGGCATGGCCTAAGTGACTAACCTCCCTTCCTGGCTTTGCCTTTCCCCTGTCTCTGCTTCCTGGATGCCATGACATAAGCAACTCTCCCCCACCATGACCCTTGGCCAGGCTACCCTGCCTGGAGCCAGCCAACCATGGGCTGACACAAGAGCCAAAATGAACCTCTCCTCCTTAAGTTGTGGGTGTCTGGTATTGTGTCTCAGCTAAGACAGGCCCCTTCTGCCATCCACACCTTCATTATGTCTTGTGCCACCAAAGGCCCAAAGCAATGACCTATGTTGTAGACTGAAATTGCCAAGATTGAAAGCCAAAATAAACATTTCTTTTTTCAAATAGATATATCACAGATATAGTAATGCCTCAGTTTACAGACGCTTCTGTTCCTGAATAATTCAGTTTGCAAACAGGAACATGTGGCAAAATTTTGTTCCCATTTGTGAACTCTGCCACAGGTGACAAACAAGACCTTGGCAATCTCCCTTGCATGAACATAAAAGTGGCCATCTTCTCCAGAGTCACGGAACAAACTAGTTCAGTAACTGGGGTACTATTGTATTTGTTACAGTAACAGAAAGTTGACTAATGTAACAATTACAGCAGAGGTACCATCTTCATCCTCTTTCTCAGTTCTTTTCTCCCTGGTAGATGCAGGGTCTGGTGGACACCCATAGTGGGGGGATGATGCTCCCATCAAATGGAGGGCAGACACAAGCATCTGATCGGAGCTCCTGAGGATGTTGTTATAGCAAGTGGCCTGCCCTGAAAAACACACCTGCACCTTACCTTTGGCTCAGGATAATCTAATAACTCTATGGTCACTTACTCTTGTATGTTCTTTGCAATCACCAGTTACCCTTATGCTAACCCTCTCTCCTCTATTCTCATCATTTTCCTCTCACTGGCTTTATTTTTGACATTTTCCTTGCTCTCTGACAATCTGTCATTTTTATGTTCCACTTCAGTGACTTTCAGTCAACAAATTAATGTTTTGGGGTTTGTTTGTTTGTTTTATTTTGTTTTGAGACAGGGTCTCACAATGTAATTCAGGCTGACTTTGACTCACTATGTAGCCCAGGCTATCCTTGAACTCATGGCTTTCCTTGAACTCCTGCTTCTGCCTCCCAAGTGCTGGGATTACAGGCATGCACCACCATGACAAGCTTCAGCAAAACTAATGTGAAATTAATTCTAATATTTAACATTTTGTCTTTCGTGTATTTTTAATCACTTTTGTTTCAAACCAGTCTATTCTGTCCTTATGACCATTCTTTTCTAGTTCTTAGAAAGTGAAGGGGTTTTTTAACTGTAATAAGGATACCAAATACTTTTCTGACATTGTTCTTCTGGTTGCCTTGGCAGATTCTTATCAGAGGTAAGTGACTCTTTTAAATCTTCCAGATCACTTATTTTCCTTTCAAATGCCTTTTCTCAAAACACATTTGTCTTTCTTTTACTTTATTCTCAGATAAGGTGAAATCAAGTCTTCTCAGATATTGCCTTTAGGGAAAACAGTTTTTAGCAGAAGGTGATGAATCAGAAAGTCACAAGTTTTCTGGAAATCAGGTGTAGCACGCACATTAAATAATGGTGACTTTTATGCCTCTAGGCAATTTCTACACTAATGTGCCCACAGTAATTACCTTAATGATCAAATGATAAGATTAGAGGGCCGGAGGGTTAGCTCAGTGGTTCCGGTGCCTGCCTCGCAAGCGCAAGGTCCTGAGTTCGATCCCTAGTAACCACATACAATGCTGGGCATGGAGACTCACATCCACCAGCAATCAATACCACATACCACATACCACAGTGCCAGGCGTGGTGGCTCACACCTGTAATCCCAGCACTAAGAAGGCAGAGACAGGAGGATTGCTAAGTTTGAGGCTTCCCTAGGCTACATAGTGAGTTCAGAGCCAGCCTGAACTACAAAGCAAGACCCTGTCTCAAAAAGGAAAAAAAAAAAATGATAAGATTAGAGATATAGGGCCGGAGGGTTAGCTCAGTGGTTCCGGCGCCTGCCTCGCAAGCGCAAGGTCCTGAGTTCAATCCCCGGTAACCACGTATAATGCTGGGCGTGGAGACACGCCCACCAACAATCAACACTGCATACCACAATGCCTGACGTGGTGGCTCACGCCTGTAATCCCAGCACTCAGGAGGCAGAGACAGGAGGATTGCTGAGTTCGCTGCAGCTTGCCTGGGCACCATAGTGAGCTCAGGGCCAGCCTGAACTACAAAGCGAGACCCTGTCTCAAAAAGCAAAAAAAAAAAAAAAAAAAAGATTAGAGATATAAAAGGACAAATATCAAGCATCCCCATCCAATCTTTTAGAAAGTACTTAATAAAGTTCAGGCAAACTCATTTTTAGGTGATAGAATTATTGGGCTATTAATGTCAGACTCAAGGAGATGAATTATTAAGTAAACCCTCAAATCTTAAAATATGACCTTCCAATTTACAATGTTGTAAAATTCCATAAAACTACTGATAGTATGAAAGAACAAGAGGGTAAAAGATCAAAAGCTTCAGAACACAGTGGGGGCACCACCATGTTTCTCAAATCTAACACATCCTGATTGATATACCATTATTTAAACTATTACTAATGGAAGACAAAACATTGGTGATTATAAGGGGTTTTATTTGTTGTTTTCTTTGTTTTGTTTTGTTTTGAGACAGGGTCTTGCTGTGTAGTTCAGGCTGGCTCTGAGCTCACTATGTAGCCAGGCAAGCCTCAAACTCAGCAATCCTCCTGCCTCTGCCTCCAGAGTGCTGGGATTACAGGCGTGAGCCACCATGCCCAGCACTGTGGGGTGTGGTACTGACTAATGGTGGGCATGAGTCATGATGCCCAATATCATATTGTATGTGGTTACCGGGATTGAACCAGGGACCTTGCACTTGCTAGACAGGCGGTGGAACCACTGAGCTAAATCTCCAGCCAGTGATTATAAGTTATTGTTGATGGGAGAACACATCTCAATTTCAGATATACTGAAATGTGGGGAAAATACACGTCATAGAATTGATGAAGCATGGGAAGCCAAGTTGGAAGTTAATGTCCTCAACTCTGGAACATCTTGTCAAAAAGAGAGAGTGTAGCATGTGATCACCTGGGTATGGGAGCCCAGAGGACACTGGAGAGGCTTTAGGCCATGTGTGCTTTATGAGAAGGCCTCTACATTCTCCTCAGCAGACCAGGTTTGTTAGTTTTAATCTCCCCTTTTTCCCAGTTCTGCATCCCAAGATCCAGAACAGTAGGCCAACCGATGTGCACAGCTCCCAAAAAGGATTCCACTCAGTGTACATCCATGTACTGATGAGGCCTCTTATGCCTCCATGAAAGAAAAGTACAATATTACAAGGCCAGATGAGTTAGCATGAAAACACTGAAGCTGAAAAGAAACATTTCTAGCCACTGTGGTTTTTATTAGCTCAGTGAATCTGAAATCCATCTCCACTATAATGCCCACTTTATAAGACAAAGTAGATACTCAACCAGCAGTAGTCCCCCTCCTCTCCACTGTCCCTCCAAATCTAGATCTGCCATTCAGTTCTTCCCTGTATTTTCCCAGTGTTGGGAACACAGCAGAAAAAATTAAGGACCTCTGAAGGTTCTTAAATAATAGGAGTTCCAGACTATTACTCTACATAAAGGTCCTAGAGTATTGGTTATACTATGTGGCACTATGGCTAAGAATCCAAACATTGGACCGGAGATTTAGCTCAGTGGTTCCAGTGCCAGCCTTGCAAGCACAAGGCTCTGAGTTCGATCCCTGGTAACTCACGCCCACCAGCAATCAACACCACATACCACAGTGCTGGGCATGGTGGCTCACGCCTGTCATCCCAGCACTCGGGAGTCAGAGACTGGAGGATTGCTGAGTTTGAGGCTTGCCTGGGCTACATAATGAGCTCAGGGCCAGCCTGAACTACAAAGCGAGATCCTGTCTCAAAAAAAAAAAGAATCCAAATACTGTCACCTTCTAGCTGTGACCTTGGGCAAATGACTTAATTTCCTCATTTGTATATTGTGGAAAGGAAAAGTTCTTCATCGGAGACCTATATAAGACAGCTTATGAAAGCTTAGGCCCAGGGTCTGACAAACAGTAAGGACTCAATAGATGCAAGATGCTGTTCTTTTATTGGCGTTTTAACAGTGTAATTTTGACAAAATCAGTCTAGATTCTAAGCATGCATCTGGGCTGACTGCCCCTATCAAATGTTCTCAAAGGAATGTCAGTGAATCTGTGAAGCTGAGTTTAATAAAATTAGGCAGGTGATGTCTGCTGCTGAATTTCTGTACTGAACACCCAGATGGATTATTGGTCAATGCACATTTTAAATGGTTTGTTCCACTTTTCCTTCAGAGTATTTGTTATTGTTTGTATGTCCCTTCCTTGTGTTGAAATTTAATTGCCATTGTAACAGTATTAAGAGGTAAGATCTCTATGAGGTGATTAGGCATGAGGGCCCCCAATTGAGGCTATTATCTCAGGAGTGAGTTCTTAATAAAAGAATGAGTTCTGCTGATTGTTTTGAATTTTTTCACTAGTACACATTTGCAATTCACAATGGTTATATTCATCGAAGGAAGCTGGTACATGTACATGACACATCCTAATTCCTTTTCATCCCCCTTCCCATCTCTTGCTTTCCTCTCCGTTTGCAAAAGACCAATCTCCCTGTTTCCTATTATCTACCCCAGCAGTGCTGTCTTCTACCTTCTTATGATCCAACAATAAGACCTTCCCAGGTTCTGGTGCCATGTCTTGGATTTCCTAGCCTCCTACACCGTAAGCTAAATAAAATTTTATACTTCTTCTATTCTTTACAGTGCTGAGGATCAAACCCAAGACTTTCCAAATGTTAGGCAAATGCTCCACTACTGAGCTGTATCCATATCCTTAAACTTTTATTCTTTGTAAATGTCCCACTCTCCAGTATTCTGCTATAGCAGCAGAAAATGGATGGAGGTACAGGTCATCCTCAGCCTCCAGCACTGGCCAGGGCACCTGCATCACTGACGGGAGTGCCTGCCTGGTCTGGGTGTGGGGCTTCCCACCTAATTCCCTGATTCCTTTGGTGTAGCCATTCATTATAGGCACAAAAGTCTTGCTCAGCCATCTCCTGACGTCTGTGCCTTGGGAAGGGCTTTGGTCTCTTATCCAAGTGGCCTTGGATAACAGTAAGGGGTAAGATCTTCAGCCCGGGAAAAATAAAAGTGGCACTGGACTGCAAACCAAGGCTGAAAATCATGAAGGTTATAAAGAAGGTAAATGCAAGGGTATGACTCAAAAAAGGGATGTTTAAAGTAAATGCAAGGATGCTTCACATGCTAGTTGGTAGATAAGCGAAATGGTTTAGTACAACGCATGTTCCAATCAAATGTGTCAAATGAAAGGTTCATTAAATACCTACTCATGGGGCTGGAGGGTTAGCTCAGTGGTTCCGGCACCTGCCTCGCAAGCGCAAGGACCTGAGTTGGATCCCCAGTAACTACATATAATGCTGGGCATGGAGACACGCCCACCAACAATCAACACCGCAGGACATGGTGGCTCATGCCTGTAATCCCAACACTCAGGAGGTAGAGACAAGAGGATTGCTGAGTTCGCGGCGGCTTGCCTGGGCACCATAGTGAGCTCAGGGCCAGCCTGAACTACAAAGCGAGACCCTGTCTCCAAAAAGCAAAAAAAAAACCTACTCGTGACCTTCTTTGATGATGAGCACCCCCAGGGCCTTAAGTCAGCTAATGCTGCCTCCTGGAGATGTACACTTACACAGGATCAGTAAAAGAGCAAATGAGATGGGGTAAATGTCCTACTTTCAAACACCTCTATGTCAAGGAGCCCAGCAAGGCACTGTCCTGACACGAGCCTACCATCCCAGGGCCTACTCTGTAAGTGTGGCCCAAGGAACTTGCCAGCTGTGTGACCTCGGGAAAGTTTCCCTTGTGGCACTGTGACCCTCATTTCTACATGATGGCCATAGAAGCACCTCTCTCATAAGAAATATCCCACCTGCATTTCTGAGTGGCCTCTTCACAAGAGGTTCACAACTTGACTCAGCTGCCAATTCCTAAATATAGATGCTCTGTCTTCATCCCCATTGATGTCCACACACAGCCTGTAGGACTTTCAGACCTCAGGCTGGGCTACAGGGCTCGCTGTGTGGTGCACCCAAGCACACCAAAAGGCAGCCTGGTTTTACCTCCCTGTGGCCCCACAGCTGGATAGCTTTCAGTTTTCTTTTCTTTTCTTTTCTTTTTTGAGATGGGGTCTCACTTGTAGTTCAGGCTGATTCCAAGCTCACTATGTAGGCCAGGCAAGCCTCAAACTCAGCAATCCTCCTGCTTCTGCCTCCCGAGCTTTCAGTTTTCTTGACTAGATTCCCCTCTCAGAGTTGTAGGACTTGGCTATGCATCCACCCTGGGTGAGGTGTACAGTCGCTGGCCAGCTCCTATCCCAAGCAGCGCCCATCTCTGCACATGGTACTGTAACACAGAGTCAGCGCCCGTGGTGGGTGCCAGCCACTCACTGGTAAGTGATGTGCTCTGCTTCCTGCAGGTACAAATAGCAAGTCCCATCCACAGTTAGGGGAATGCCAGAGAATGGAGGACACTAACCACAATGCATCTTTGTGTCTCTGAGAAATGGAAGAGAGGCTCCTGGTGCTCCTCTTCTCTTCCTGCCTGAACATGTCAGCAGCATTTGACATACTAGTGAAGAATGAAGACTGTGCAGACTCCCAGTTTGAGCCCCAGGTTCACCCCCTCAAGCTACGTAATAGTCAGTAGTTGCTTAAACAACCTGCACCTCAGTTTCCTCATCTGTAAAGTGGGGATGCTAACTGTGGTGGCCACTCCAAGGGGTTGTTGAAATCAAATGTGTTCCTTTATGCAAAACACTTAGGATAACGTGTCTACTAGAAGAAGCAGTCAAAATCCTGGTCTTGCTTGCCGATTTTCAGTTGGTGTGGATGAAGGAGGATGGACTTGTTGGGGAGAGTGAGCACTGGCAGGGCCTGGGAGGAAGTCTACCCGGAAGTGTTCCAAGTGCAGTGGTTTGAATGGTAACCTCCCTGCTCCAAAAACAGTGTCTGCGTTCTAACCCCCAGATTCCAAAACTACGACTTTATTTACAAAATGGGCCTTTACAGATATAATTAAGGATCTCAGAAAAAAAACATCCCAGATCACCTGGGAGAATCCCAAATCTCAACACAGGGTCCCTGTAAGACACAGAGGAGAAACACATTTGAAGATGGAGGCAGGGAATGAACTGATGCTGCCACAAGCCAAGGCTGTCAGGACCTATCAGAAGCTGGAAGAAGCAAGAAAGGATCCTACCCCAAGCCTTTGGAAGGAGGACAGCCCACCAGCAGCACAGTTCTGGACTTCTGACCTCCAGATGGACTCGGTCCTTCTCCAACTTTCATGCGCACACGGACACCCTGAGCACCTTACTGACTGCAGATTCTCATTCCACAGTCTGGGGTGGTGTCCACCATTCTACAACTCTTAGGTTTCTAGTGAAGCCAGTGTTGGTTCACACCACAAGCTGAGTTGGAGAAGAGGGCCGTTTAAAAGCAAACTGTCAGCAGGAGCACCATGACGACAAAGGCTACCATGGGAGCAAAGGGGCAGAGACCAGGCCCCCTCAGCCACAATGCTGAGCCACTGTGACACTGTGCAGAAGCTCAGCTTTTAGCTGTGGGATTAACAGTGGATGTAAATCGCTGACCTTTGGGTGGCACTTGTGCCTGGGCCCAATCGATGCCTGTGAACTGAACAGCAGCTCACCCAGGCCATGCTAATGGGTTCTGACTGCTCCTGTTCATCAATCTCTAACTGGGTCAACCAAGAGTGATCTCATCTTTTTTATTTGAAAAGAAAAAAAATAAAGCCTTCATCATTCATACCTTATAAGAGGTCCACTACAATTCCTAGGAGGATGGAAAACTTTTGTGACAGAATCCTAATTCCTTACTTTCAGTGAAATTACAAATTATAAATAAAAGAACTTACAAATCATTATCTTGGTTTTAATGTTTTTGTGGGATGAAAAAACATACTCCCAAAAGGGTCTTACATGACTGGGTGCTGAGGATCTCAGGTTGGTCGATAAGAGAGCAGAGGCCACTGACATAAATGTCCCAGGATGAGGGCAAGTAGCTTTACCTACTAACAAAGTCTACTTAAAAAATAAAAACAAAACAAAACACTGGT
>PVIC010002539.1:0-59565 GCA_004025085.1 Thryonomys swinderianus
TATACATGCTCTTTTATTTTCTTTCTGTATCATATTCATTCCTTCCCCTCATCACATTCCCACACCAAGTTTCCTATAGAAATATTCCACTCTATAAAAGCTGTCCTACTTTCTAGAACTCATTTGCATCTACAGGTGTTCATGCCAAAGAGAAGATCCGGGAATTGTCTATCTGTGATCTATTGATTTCACTTATTAGTATATGGGACTATCATTTAATTGTAAAAACTGTTCATCTTCTTTCCTGATTTCTTCTGTGACCCATTGGTTGGTAGGCAGAGTATTATTCAATTTCCATGTGTTTGTGGGGGTCTTGGGATTTCTTTTGCTATCCAGCTCCAATTTCAAGGCATTATGGTCTGACAGTGTACAGGGGATAACTTTAGTACCTTTGCATGTACTTAAGCACTTAAGCATATTCTATGAACTATTATGTGGTCTATTTTGGACAATGACCCATGGGCAGCAAAGAATAATGTGTATTCTGATTTTGTCAGAAGAAATATTCTGTAGGCATCTATTAAGTCAAAGGTTTGGCTCAGTTCACGTATTTCATGATTGATTTTTTTGTCCAGTTGAAATGTCTAGCTATGACAGCAGGGTATAGAAGTCACATACTATTACTGTATTAGTGCTTATCAGGGTTTCATATCTGTTAATATTTGTTTTATATAGTTTGGTGTGATAGAATTTGATGTATAAATATTTATGAATGTCATTTCTTTCTCTTGGATTTTCCCCCATACAAGGATGTAGTGTCCTTCTTTGTCTCTCTCTCTCTTTTTTTTTTTGAGATAGGGTCTCACTTTTGTAGTTCAGGCTGGCTCTCAGCTCACTATGTAGTCCAGGCAAGCCTCAAACTCAGCAATCCTCCTGTCTCTGCCTCCCAAGTGCTGGGATTACAGGCATGAGCCACCACGCCTGACCTTCTTTGTCTCTCTTAATCAGTTTTGGTTTGAAATCTATTCTGTCTGCAAACAGGATAACCTTGGCCACTTTTTTGCAGTTTCCTGTCACATGAATTGTATTCCATCCTTTTACTTTCAGTCGGTGGCTTTCTTTCTGTATTGTGTTTCTTGTATGCAGCATATTGTAGGACCTTGTTTCTTAATCCATTGTGCCAATCTATGTCTTTTAATCGGTCCATTGAGGCCATTAACATTAATGGTTAGGACTGACATGGCCTGATTTATATCTGTCATGGTATTATCCTATTCTTGGCTCTTTTATTCTTTCCTTTTTCCCTTTCCAGTGAGTTTTGTGTCTTGCTCAATAATTCACTTGGCTAGGTCTCCTGAATTTTTTTAATTGAATTCTTTATTGGTACAATTTATATACAGCTCACAATCACACGCAACACTGGGGAATTTGTACCAGTATATGACACAAGTTAATTCTCATTTTTACCCACATCCCTACCCACCCACATGAGTTTTTGACCTTCATTGTTTTTCTCCAAGATATTCTTTAGAATGTTTTGGAGTGCAGGTTTTGTAATTGAGAAGTTCTTCACGTGTTCTTTGTCATGAAAGTATCTTATTTCTCCATCGATTTTGAAAGATAGTTTTGCAGGATACATCAATCTAGGTTGGAACAACACTTCCAACCTAGACACTTCACTCCAGGCTCTCCTTGCATTGAGTGTTTGTGTTGAAAAGTCTGCTGTGATCCTGATGGGCTTCCCCTTATATATGTTTTTATTTTTCTTTTCTCTAGCTGCTTTCAGTATTTCATTCTTTTGTTGGATATCTGGAACCTTGAAAATTATATGCCTGGGTGTAGATGTTTTAATATCACGGGCTTTTGGAGTCCTATATGCCTCATTCATCTGTATGTCCAATTCTTTTCCTTTTTCTGTGAAATTCTCTGCCATTGTATCTGTAAACAGTTTTTTGATGTCTTTTGCACTGTCTCTTGCTTCTTCACTGACTCAAATCAGCCTTGCGTTACTCTTCTTTGAGTCTTCTAGGACCTGTGGGGTTGATTTCTCATGGTCCCTTGCCATTTTCCATAAGATATTCCTTTCCTATTCATTGGCTGTGAGCCTGTCTTCTAGGTCTAAAATTCAGTTTTCAGCTTCATTCATCCTACTTCACAAACTTTCATTCTCGTTTTTCATCACCTGGACCTCTGCTTGAAGCTCTTTTTAATGTTCCGTTGCTTTTGTTAAACTAGCTTCATGATGTTCCTGATCTCTTTTTAAATGAAGTCCATCACTGTGGACATCTCTGCTTTCATCTCAGAGATCAATTCTGATTTACATTTTAGTAGATCTGCTTTTGTTATCAGTTCAGAGAGTCCTGGAGATGAGGCTTCATTTTGCTCCATTTGCTTTTTTCCTGAATTCCCCTGTGGTGGTGATATTTGCATCTGGGTTCTTGAATTTTTTTCTCATTGTGTTGTGGTGGTGAATACTTTAAATCAATGCACAACCTAAGTGGGGCTTACCCAGACTCAAACCAATGGGAATGGAGCTCCCACAAGGCTTCTGACCTGAGTCCAAGGGCAGGCTCACAAGCCTCCTCTATTTCAGGCAGTAAACCAAAGTTCTCCCTGCCAATAGCCTTTCCCACTGTGGCACTGCACCCAGGTATCTGACAGTAGTGGTGTATGCAAGGGGCTTTATTTTTCATGCTAGTATCTCCATGACTGTTTTAGCCCACAGGTGAAAAATACTAGAGATATTATTATACTCTGCCTCCTGCATACAGCAGTCTCCTGTCTCAAAACAGTCTGATTCTTTAATTTTTAGAAGACACTCAGATCTTACAATCATCCTCATGACTTTTCTGGTCATGCTTATCTTCCCCATGACTTCTCTGGTCTGCTTATCCTTTATATTATGTCTGTAATTAATTCAGCTATCTATAATTAATGCTACTATAAGTGTCATTCTGTAGATGTCCTCTGCTGAAAAAGAAGTTTCAGTTATTCTGTAATCCAAATCAACTTAGAATCTACTCATATAAGGTATAGAGAATATACAACAGGCAATACACTTGTTAGACTTAAATAATGATCTCAAGTGCTCACATGAGTCTATTCATGGATTTCTTGTCAAGTTATTATCTTCCAATCTCATCCAAGTTGAAAAATATAGGGAAAGTATCCTATACTGAAAGTTCAAATGGTTCCTGTATTTGGAATTTCACATAATGAAACACCTGTCCAGATGTTAAGGACTAGGCTACCTTCAGACTTTCAGTTGCTGAGTTTGGGATTTTCCCAAGGTACATGGTCTGCTCAGGGGAAGCCTGAACTACAAAGCAAGACCCTGTCTCCAAAAAAAACAACAAAGAAAAGAAAAAGCAACCTTCAATCTTTGCATCATTAAACAAACAGCTTTCTAAAGAGCCAGAACTCAGCTGAGGAAGAGTTTTTTTTGTTGTTTTTTGGGGGTTTTTTTGTTTTGTTTTTTTTTTTTTTGCTTTTTGAGACAGGGTCTCGCTTTGTAGTTCAGGCTGGCCCTGAGCTCACTATGGTGCCCAGGCAAGCTGCCACGAACTCAGCAATCCTCCTGTCTCTGCCTCCCGAGTGCTGGGATTACAGGCGTGAGCCACCGCGTCCAGCAAGGAGGAAGAGTTTTTGAGTGGTGAAGCCATGACACCTACCACTCTGTTGTGTAACAAATGAAATGGTAGCCCATGGACTTGTATAGTCACTGAAAAACAGAGAAGTAGGTTCCATCCATCTCTTCATCTCATCACATTCACATTTATGAAAGGGGATTCATGTTGGACCATTTCATTTCCTTCCACAGTAGAGTTCAGTATCAGTATTTAAATGCTTTGTTTTTTCTGTTACATGTGACCATGTACTATCTTTCCTGGATCTTAACATTGCCAATAGCTTTGCTCAACTACAATTGGCATCATTGGTTATTTATAGCAACTTGTCCTGTGATGAAAAGGTCAGACAAAATTCTGAATATACAGGAAAAGCAGATCATTTTAGAAGTATTTTTAAATGTAAACAAAACTACCGCAGTGTTTTGTGGCCAATCCCCAGTGTTTATAATATGAATATAAAATGTCACAAATGAAATCTATTCTAGGCAATGTTAGTAATGAGATGGAAATGGTCCAAGCTCTAACAGTTTAACACTGTTAGTATGAACAGTAAAGGAGTCTAATTTAAAATAATTTTGGAGACTTTCCATTTCATAAAAATAAATTCCTCTCATTTTTACCCTAGGGTTTGAAATAACATTGATACTATTGACAGACTACTGTATTGAGTGCTCCTATTTATATGCTTTAGAAATTTTGTTGATAAATGTTATTCTTCACTATAATAATATATCTTTAAATTATTTACTAAATAAAATCAATTTATCTTTTAAAATTTGATTCCCTAATTAACTCAACATAGAGATAAACTGGGCTTTTAAACTGCTCCCTGATCTTCCACAATGTTTACTTTATCATGAATATTGTCAGCCACCTAGCTCATCCAATATATTATTGTTAAACACAAAAGCCACCTGTTTGCTTCTTCACCTGCTCAGACACACTTGGTATTCACCTTCAGCTATCTACCTCAACTAGGCACAGACTCTGCCACTTCCCACAGCACCAACTATAACACTTGGGTTATGTGGCACCTTTCAGTAATAATGGCTCATGATACTACGAAGGGCATACTGTAGAGAAGCTCACATAAAAAATTTTAAGAGCTATAAATATGACAAAGTAAATAGATATCTTCCGTGCTAATTTCCTCTCATCTTTTATGAAAATGAAGTGAACAGAAATAAGAGAGATTGTAAATTGTTCTTTCAAGGTCTTTGTCAAGAAGTTAAAGCCATCACCTTGGAGAAGTCCTAAGTACTACTCTGATTACTGTCTTTCACAAAGAAAATTTAATTCTACAAATAATCACTTTTGTCACAAGCCATCTCCACTGAAATGCAACTGGCAAGCAAACACACAACAGAAATTCTCATTCATGCAACAATGATGTAACAACTGTTACATTTAGATTTATATCAATAGAACAAACCTTATATCTTTTAATTTCTAATACACTTGTTTTTCTTAATCACTCTTAACAACACAAGCCCAAAGTAATATGTTTAGTGGTTTAGCACATAAAAAGAAGCTTACTTTCAAGTAATATCAGCCTGTTATAATACCATTTTGGTTTGTCATGATTTATCACATTCTTAGTGAAATACAAAATTTTTAAAATATCAAAGTATACTGCTTTCTTCCTCTGAATTTAGAAATTTATCTCAATTGGGCTCTTTTGATCTGAACATTGTACTAAACCCTGTGGTGCCTAAGGTGTAAGAAGCACAACTTCACTCTCCAAAGCTTCTCAGTGTGAAATAAGAATCATGGTTTGGTTGGTTATATTGGCTTTTTTATCTGTGCAGTGCTGGCTGCAGAACCTGGGCCTTCACACTTGTGAGGCAAGGACCCCAGAGCTACCCCATGGCCCTGAGAAATGAGCCCACACCCTTATCTGCCACACTCCTCAGCACTGCTCAACTGCATAACATCACAATAAACTTTCTGGAAAATGAGAGAACATGCTAGCACATCCAGTGGGTACACAAGAGAATTGCAATTCTATCAGAGTAGAAGAAAACAGTCGGCAAAGACTTCCTGGCTAGCCCACCTTTAAAACCATGATTAGTCCAAATTTATTCTATTAATTCTGCCCTCTTCTACTAATCTTGCTCCTCTTTTACTTAATGATAGCTCTAACAAATCCACAAAAAATAATCTAGCATAATAATAAAGGCCAGTCAGAAAAAATAAATGGCTTTGGGAAAATTTGCTATAGAGGAGAATGTAAAGCATAACAAAAGATAAGCAAAAATCTGAGATAACTGCATCATTATGGAAACCTACCAAGTATCAGCAACTACACTAAGCAACAAATAGATTCTCCAACATACACACACCCTCAAGATAACACTTTTCTTTTGAATATGAAAATTTCAGCTTTAGCTAAGATGTTCAGTAAGAGTATGTGGCAAAGTTC
This sequence comes from Thryonomys swinderianus, assembly GCA_004025085.1. NCBI lineage: Eukaryota > Metazoa > Chordata > Mammalia > Rodentia > Thryonomyidae > Thryonomys > Thryonomys swinderianus. The sequence goes on from PVIC010002539.1 coordinate 5,992, forward strand.
TTACTTAGTTCTTTTGTATTCTAAAATCAATTCTTGGTTCAATAAATATTTCCCCTTCTGTGGAAAATGATGATGACTTTGACCTAAGCTCCAGTGTATTATTTTCATTACTTACTTGTATCCAAGATGTGTGTACATCCCTTTGCAGGTAAAAATATTCAAGGAGTTTTCAGCCTATGCACTAGTATTTCATCTGTATCACCAGCTAGTTATGCTTCACTAAAATTCTATTTTATGACTGAATGTATAAAATTCTCGTTAATTTTTCACATGTCCAGAGCTAAAAAGATGGAATTACAAGCTGTGTTCAGCTCAGCTCTTCCTCATCTGATAGATAGTCTCCTGTTTGACTGCTGAATGGCTCACAGAAATTATGTTCCAGCAAAATTACAGCATCCTACAGACAAGTGGAGGAGCCAGGAAGAACTAATTCATCAAGGGCACCACTTAAAGACAAATTAGACAGGATACAAGTCCACTGGTTTAGATGGAAGAATTGAATATTTCTATAGCTGAGAGCAGTTCTCCCTTTTTATATTGTATTTGCCCTTTTATGTTCTAAGAGCACCAGCAGATGCCTGAAACCACAGGTGACAATGAACCCTGCATATACTATGCTTTTTTCCCATACAAGCCAATCATGAAGTTTCATCATAGATAATTAGTATATAACCCTTTTTACTTTCTCCTGGTATAAACATTTTGAATCATTTATTTTTGAAGAAATAAATTCAGCTAGATAAAACAATACGTTCTCTTACAAGAGATAGTAGTCTATCACCTTGATATATTGGAATTTTTATGCAACAGAGGTTTTTCCCTTGTTGTTTCATGCCATTGTATTGTATATATTAAAATAAATGTACTAAGCTGAGGAAGGGTTTGTGACAAATTTCATGCACTCAGTTGCTGAAGTTGCTAAGTAGAAGGTGATGACTTTAATGGTTCATTGTTCTTTGCCAATACTTGATTGAATTGAGGAAGAATTTCTTTAAAAAGTTACTCTTCCATTAAGTTCAATTCAAGGTTTTCCTGAAAAATAAGAGTGCTTGTCAAATAGTCAATAATCAAAGAAAACACATTTCGCAATTTGATTTACAGTTTCACTGAAAACACACAATGGATAAATAAGCTTAACCTGAGCTCCTTAAATAAAAGGCTTATTTGTCTCTTCATCACAACTGTCATGGATATAAGAATTTATGTTGAAAACTAAACATTTCATAATATTTGTCAATAATATTGCTGGAACATATTTTTCTAGCATAAATCAACATGTGTGCTAACTGAAACACAAGTGATCATATTATGTAAATTAATTACAAATCTACAGAAAAATCTGAGGAATGCTCTATGGATACTTATATATTTAAAGTTGCTTTTCAAATTGCAGTGTAACTCTTAGAAAATGATGTTAATAACACTAAGTTATGCAAGGATGAGGGAATTTATTTAACTTATACAGCTGGAATTTTCAAACCACTGTGCTAATTATTCAAGGTTCAACAAAAAGAAAGCATCAATAGAATACAGTCAGTCTCCAACTTATTTAACCTAATTTTTTACTTCCCACCCTCAATAAAAGCCATCTTTGTAATTCTGAAGGTTAGTGTTGTCCTGGACTAACTGCAGGGTGTGTAATACTCTTGTAACACTGTGCATCATTGTTACAGTTTCCAGTCAGTAATGTAACTACGGGGGGAGACCCAGCAAAATCTAGTATTCTACAGTGTAAAATTAAAAATTTGGGGATACAATTATTGAATAAATTTTTTTAAATTTTCAACAAAATTATAACATTGCTGGGCATGGTAATGCATGCCTATAATCCCAGCACTCAGGAGGTTGAGGCAGGAGTATTGCCATAAGGACATCCTGGGCTACACAGTGAGTCTGAGGCCACACTGAACTACATAGCAAGCCCTTTTTTTCTTAAAAAACAAACAAAATATATGTAACATAAAATTTATGTTAGGTAACTTTGTACCATTTTAGCCTATGAAAATTGTCCTGAGCTTTGTTGACTAAGCTAATTTATGGTGTTCAAAAAGTATATTATATTTTGTACTAATCACTGTCTCAATGGTAGTATTTACAACCCCAAACCAACAAATGAAAGGAGCCAAAGTGATTTTGGTTCATATTCCAGAGATTTCAACCCATGTGTGATAGGCTCAAACCCAGAAATGGCACAGTGGGAGGGGCTGGGTGTAGAAAAGTGTTTATCATGGAGAAGCCACAAAGAAGAAAAGGGAGGGGCCAGGGAAGGAGAGGAATTTTCTCACATCATTCCCCCAGGGAAGTGTCTCTTCTGAACTGACCCCACCATCAACTGAAAATCAAATACACTACTTCCAACACCCAACTAGAACAAATGATGCACTCAGGGGCCATCTGAATCTAAACTGTAACATTTCACTCCTGATCCCAAAATAGTCACACATACCTCTTTAAGCAAAATGCATTTAGTCAATATCTAAGCAATGACAAAGTTTTAACAATTCAGGCATTGCTGAAAGGTCCAAGTTCAAAGTCTCCTCTGAGACTCAGTGAAACTCCAGCTGTGAATCCCTATGAAGAAAAGCTAAATACTTCCAACATACCATGACAGAGAGGAAACATTCCTATTCCACAAGGGAGACAGAGGGAGACAGAGTGCCACAAGACTGAAGACCATGAGGGTAAAAATTCCATCATTTAGCTCCACAGCTGGCACCCAAGAGAAGTTGTAAAGCTGTGTTTCCCAAACAGCATGGGTGACCCCACCCCGATGGCACTGTACTTGCAGCTCACATGGCTTCTCTCTCTCTCTAGGTGACCTCTTTAACTGCGGGTGGCTTTCCTCAGCAGACATCCCACAGCCTGGCTCCTCTGAACTCCTAGCATCTCCACTACACTTTAGGCTTCACCCTCACAGCTTCATGCACTTAGTCCAACCATGCTAATTATAAAAGCAGCCATTGTGGGGATTATTTCTGCTGCTGTATCATTTTTCCTCATTGTTACAACTATTTTGCACTTTTCTCCCATTTACTCTTTACACTTAATCAAGACATTTTACTCTAATTCACATCTAATTTGTAAGTTTGCTTATATAATCTTTTAAGCTGGCATTCTTTCATAAGTTATGTATCTAATTTAATGAAATATACATTATCCTATTGAATGTGAAGGCCTGAAATAAATTTGCAACCCTTCTCCCTTTGCTGAATAAAGGCTTTATAATGTGTAACTCATACACCATTAATTTCACAATTAAAAACTAAACAATTCAGAGGATTTTAGTATATACAAGTTTGTGAGTCCATTGCCACTATTTAATTCTACAAAATTTTCATCACCCAAAAATAACCTTTAACTGATCCATTCCCTTCTATCCTTAGACATGGTGTTTCTATGGTGTCACACATTCTCAACATTTCTTGTCAACAGAATAAAAATATGGTCTCATATTTGACTCCTTTAAAATCTATTTTATGGATGAATAACAGTGTATTAAGCTGTGTTATAGAACAATACCTCATTCACTTTATGGCTGAATGCTATTTCTTTCAATTATTACACTTTTTGAGTTTTTTAAAGCAACTCAAAACCTGTAATCCCAGCACTCAGGAGGCAGAGACAGGAGGACTGCTGAGTTCGAGGCTTGCCTGGGCTCCATAGTGAGCTCAGGGCCAGCCTGAACTACAAAGAGAAACCTTGTCTCAAAAAAAAGTACCAATATAATCAATTTTAAGAGAAAAAAGAGAAATATTCCTTAGAGTGATAATGGTAAACCTATAGCACATATGTTATTTGTTTTGCTTTTAAGACAAAAGGTGCTGATGTATGAGTTGTTTTTCAACTAAAGCTTCAGTACTAAGATTTAACTGCCACACCAACACTTTGCCATAAATAATTGTGAGTTTGGCAGTAGTTTGGTCACGTGTCTAAAATGTTCACCACCGTTCTCTTAGAGTTTGAATTTTTGATTATCAGTTTAGTGTGGCTGGTTGATTTTCAAGATGTTTCATAAAAGAACACACAAGTAGATCCAATGTAAAACCTGGATTTAACTGAATGTTGGAGGGCCAAGGATCAGCACCTTTCAGCACTGTCTCCAGGGAATACCATTGTACTGCCAGTTTCAAACACCAGATCTTCATTCAACCAATGATCCTTAGAGTGAGATGACCTGGCCAACTGTATCAAAAGCATTCTGGAGGCTATGGCAAATTTTCATTCCTAGGCCTACCAAGACCTAATAAATCAGAGAGTTTAGACCACATGTGCCCAAACATTCTGTGTTTGAAAAAGCTCACTGGAAGATTGAGATGCATATTGGAGACCTCAATGACCTCACCAGCAGAGCAGAATTTAATTACCTTGACTGGTTCTTATCAACAAAATTTCATTTTTAAGCATGAGGAATAAATGGGCAAGAACTCTTTTAGACATATGTGGATAGTTACTTCCTCTTCAGGCTTCCATGACTCTCTGTTTTCTTTTCATTTTTGGCCTGAATTAGAGTACCCATCTAATCTTTTCTCTGTTTGCAATGACACATATCTGCAATCTAGTCATGTTGTAAGTCTTACACATGCCTGGCTTTTAGGCATATGAGATTCAAGAAGATGTAGGATATTTAAGAGCTTAGATTTTAACATCTGTGAGATTCGGATTCTAACAGGAAAATCACCATGAGTTGCAGGCCAGTCAAGGTTACATACTGAGTTCAGGCCAGCCAGAACTATATAATGAGATCCTGTCTCAAAAAATAAACAAATAGTTTCAAGCATACATATTATTGTTGTTCTGTGATTTTACTGAAAACTTCAGGGAATAAATTTAAATAGTTGACCTAATATAATATCCTTCCATTAGCCTCTGTAGTTAGATTACCTAATACCTATTTTGTGTGAAAGTGTAGTTTTATTACATTTTTTTAAATTGAATTCTTTATTGGTACAAGTTATATTCCTCTTACAATCACACATAACACTGGGGAATTTGTACCAATATATGATACAAGTTAATTCTCACACTTTTTTAAATTGAATTCTTTATTGGTACAATTTATATACATCTCACAATCACGTACAACATTGGGGAATTTGTACCAGTATATGACACAAGTGAATTCTCATTTTTACCCATATCCCTACCTACCCACACCTCCCTACCCCCTTTATACATACTTTTATTTTTTTCTGTATCATATTTATTCCTTCCCCTCATTACATTCCCACACCAAATTTTCTATGGAAATTTCCCACTCTATAAAAGCTGTTCTCACATTTTTTATAAATATATTCTAGTAAACACTATGGCGTCAGTCCATACACAGAGACGTGTATTCATTTGTGCATGGAAATAAAAGAGGTAAATCTATCTTTCTTATTATCACAACCATTGCCCTTAATGTTCCATCATTTGGTTCTTTTGTCCTTAAAGAAGAGAAAAAATATTAATAAGCATTTTAGTTTTATCTGTTCTGCCGGGTAACTGACACAATGATGAACCCTCATGGGTAGTAAAGTCACAAAGATTCCCAAGAGCACTGAAGAACTAAATGATAACCTTGCAGGGAAAAAATGAAAGGTTGTTTTTTTTTTCTATTTTGACCTATTCTGAACTCTAGAATTCATGTAAATAGCATCTATATGAATACATCTATGCCAGATGGGCTTACTAAGTGAAAACTACTTTTACTCCCTCCTACTTAATGGTTTAATTTGAATATCATATAAATTCTCAGGAATTATTTATGCTCACAAGTCGCAGATATGGGGATGGCTTCATTAAAGTCATATTATCCTGCAAATAAAGATTGCTTTAATATGCAAAGCACAAACATCCCATTCAAGTAAAAAGCCTCAACACCATAAAGAAAATGCACTGTCCTTCCTTACTCCTATTTCTTTGCCTCCTAAGTGAATATACAATAAATGTGGGAGAAAGAAGAATCCTCCTCTGTGCTCTACTAAACTTTATTGCTTACTTTTATATCATAGAGAGCTTTATGTGTACTGCATTCTGTTGACTTCTGTCCAATTTTCTTTAGTATCTCAAAATCCACAGAGAAGATTAAATTCATTTTAGTGAATTTCTTTTAAAATATGGAAGTTTTGAGCCCACTTTTATGGTGACCATCAACAGCTGGCAATATTAAACTAAATGAGCAATGTTTGCAATCAAGGTTCAAATGTCAACTGGAAAGCAGAATTAAATCAAATTCAGATGAAGGGGTATTTCTGTTAAACTAAGATGATCTAAAATGTCTGAATGCAAAGTTCAGTAAAAGATTTAGCACATCAGAGAGACGCATTATTAACTCAATAGAGGTATTTGTAAAACTGCTATTGTTCCTTCTCATTAGGTCATCTGTCCATGGAGAATGCTGCAATCTGTAGCCCTGTAGGATATGCCCCAGGGATGCAGTCAGAGGTGGACACAGTGAGCTTGCCAGGAGATGTTTCTAATCCTGGGAAATGGCCTAATGCCCAGGAAGCCACTGAGTCTTCTCTTAGAAGAAACTGGTTTATATTAAACAGTGTCCTTGTGACCCTTGTTGGACCTTTGGCCATTTATTCCAAACAAGATAGCCATTCTCCAGCAGATCACTGGGTGTTACCAGCATTTATGTAGGTAGGTCGAGTCTCACAAGACACAGGGAATAAGCAACACCAAACATAAAATGACATGAGTAGTTGTATTCCCAGAAAGAAGATGGCAGTGTGCCTTGCAGGGCCGAAGAGAAGTGAGAATGTGGGGTTCAAAACTTTAAGTGAGTATGTGGGGAACAAAAGCAAGATGAGCTGTGTACACAATGCCTTTGTTAAGTCCACAGTCATTACCTCTGAAAGGTAAAGAATCTGGGCACCATAGTGAGCTCAGGGCCAGCCTGAACTACAAAGCAAGACCCTGTCTCAAAAAGAAAAAAAAAAAAAAAAAAAAGAATCACTAGCTTAAGGAAATATTCTATGGGACTGGAAGTTATGGACAGGACTCTGGTATGGAACACTAAATTTTATTGTGCTCAGCTGCCATGAGGTGTGCCGGGAATGTGACAGAATACAAGTCTTCAAATAACTTCTGTTGTGCCAAAAAAACAGATTTGGGGGCTGATTTTTCTCTCAAATTTACCGAAGATCTCATTCCTCCATGGCTGAAAAGGAGTTACAGTGTATGGGAATTGGAATACACATAAACAATGGAGCAGCAAAGTCTCAGCTACATCCCGAAGGGTGATCACTTATCCTCTCTTGGGCAGAACTCGACACCTCAAGAAGCTCATTCCATGTCTGCTTTACAGGGATTCTTATGCACTGCTGAAATTTTCATGATTGTGATTCAAATATTTAATCCCCACTTTGAAAACTTTGAGAAAATAGGGCTAATTCCATCCTTGTTCCATAGACAATCCCAGGGTTTCCTCTTAGAATTCTCTAGTCTCCAAACATTCCCCAGGGTCTTCATGGAAATGGTTATAAATCACCATCTCCACCTTCACACTTTTTCTCCTTAATCTATAATGGTGGGAGAACATAAGCTGTATTTCCCTGTACTTCCTAATAGAAGGTTCTGGCTTAAGTCTCACAATAGGATATGCACATGAAGCTACTTTGGCTTTTCTGATTCTGGGAAGCAAGTGTGTGGTCTCTGACAGGTGTGTAGCTTTCCAGCCCACTCTGGGCTTTGAATATCCATTTGATTCCACAGAGAGTTGGAGCCATAAATAGTTTCCTAGATTTTTTAATTTACAGTTTTTTCAGATTCTTCATAACTCCCTTGATATTTGCTCTCCCCGTCTTCTGGAAATCTCTGAGAACACCTGATTCCCTATATTTTAAATTATAGCTTTAAATTTTATCCTCAGAGAATTCCTAAGATCAATTTCTTTCCTTGAACAAATCCTGACTAATGTATAGTCATTTTTAGTACATCTAGCCTAGATGATGGGTCAGTGATCTTGATAAAGCTGAAAATGGTGACCCTCATCACTTTATCAGCTACATAGCAATGATACCTATTAAACTTTGTTCAATCAGAATCTCAAGAGTTTTTTTTTGGGGGGGTGGGGGTTATCTCTTTCCAAAGAAATATGTTGCATTTTCTTTTCATTCTTTTTTTAATACATGTCTCTGAATACGAGATGTATTAAATATTTTCTAATTGGGAAAAACCACATTCCCAACTTGAAATTGATCTTACATAGAGCACTGACAGGTATTTGCAAAGAATAACAAATAGAGAGAATAGGTTTATTAGGAACCAATTCTACAATGATAAAACAAATGACACTGTTTTGAGCATCCTGGACTTTGTTTCAGTAATATATGCACATTTTTTCACCGATTTTGCTTCTTTCTAGTTTGCATAGATAAAAGACAGTCAATAACTTTCTTACTTCCAGATTTTTTTTATTTCTGAGACAGAGTCTTGCTTTGTAGTTCAGGCAGGCCCTGAGCTCACTATGTAGCCCAGACAAGCCTGGAACTCAGCAATTTTCCTGCCTCTGCCTCCCAAGTGTTGGGATTATAGACGTGAGTCACCACACCTGGCACTGTGTTATGTGGTTACCAGGGACTGAACTCAGGACTTTGCACTTGCAAGGCAGATGCAGGAACCTCTAAGTTAAATCCTGGCAATACTTCCAGATTTCTTTATTAACCTTGTCTACTCAAAAATTCTGGAATAAGTATATAATGCCCTTCTATTTATGTTATGGATCATAAATAACCTGTGATAGTTCCTGAGCATTCCCTTCAATGTCATAGTATAATTGGATCCAATATATGCTTCAAATTTTATATCCCAATGTATTACCATTTAACAATGTGTTAAGAGATATGTTCCTTGATAATGAATTTCCATTAATTTCCAAAGAGCTGGCAATAACCATATAAAGTATCTATTTTTATGTGTTTTTCAGAAGAAGAAGACTGAAGCATAAAGAGTTGGCATTATTACCTAGGTCTGCAGAACTAATGGATATGAATCTAGGATTTAACTTCAGTGTTAAATTGGGATGTTACAATAGTCACCCCATATTAGACTCTAATCCATAAAATCTGTGGATAGGGACATGCAGATAAATAAATGTGATTATATGGATGATCCTGAGTTAAAATGTGAGGAAATAATGAGTGATGGAGCTGCATTTACCATGCACTATCTCGGAGGGCCCTAGGGTAGTCTCAAGTGTGACCATACTGTGAGCCAGAGGGATGTCACAGTGACATGGAAGAGAAGAATTGGAATAATGAAGCCACCGATAAAAGAATGTTAATGGCAACTAGAAACTGAAGAAGGCTAGGAATAGACTCAGGTTAATTTTACTTACACTAGAAGCCAAGTTGATCTGCAGCTGATAGCAAGGCAAATTTTGCGAGATGAAGATGATAAATTGTTCCTAGAGACAGAGAGGCCCACATAGTAACAAGGAAGGAAGGCAGGTTGGATGAGGATGCTCACAGTGCCAACCTCGGAGGGACATTTTGAATCAAATGTGTGGTTTAACAAAATGAACAGCATAAAAGCACACTTTGGACACATAGCAGGTCTTTGCCTTTGGTTTTACCAATCACTGTCATCAGTAAGTGTGAATAACAGAATAGTCCCAGTACAGCAATGGATATGTCATGGTCTAGAGCAAGAAGTCTTTCTCTGACAAAGGTTAGTTATGAAATGTTCTGGCTATCTGTGATAAAAAAAGTGCATGGTACTAGCAAAATAACAAATCCGACAACCAGTGGAATAGATCAGATCCAGAAACAACTCCAGATACACTAAACCATCTTATCTTTGACAAAGGAGCCAAACATCCTCAATGAAGGAAAGACAGCCTCTTTAACAAATGGTGCTGGAAAAACTGAGTTTTAACCTACTCCAAACTGAAGCTAGACATGTATTTTTCACCATGTACTAAATCAAATTCACAATGAAGTAGAGACTTAAACATTAAAACAGAAATAATAAACATGCTGCAAAACAGATTAGGTAAAACTCTTGGAGACATTGGCTTAGGCAGAGACTTTATAAATAAAACTTCTATAGCATGAGAACTAGCAGAAAGAATCAACAAATGGGATCTCATCCTACTAAAAAGCTTCTGCAGGCAAAAGTAACCACTGGCACCGCTAAAAGAAAACCAATAACATGGGTAAAAAAAATCTTTACTAGCTGTTTGTCAGACAAAGGGCTACTATCTAGAATATATAAAGAACTTAAATCACCCCCCCACCCAAGTTTAAAGACCCAATTGAAAAATGGACATCTAAAATGAACAGACACTTCTCAGAGACAGAGGTCAAAGCAGCCAAGAAGTATTTGAAGAAACGTTCAACATCACTGATCATTCCAGAGATACAGAAGAAAACAACACCTAAATTCCATCTCACTCAACAAAGAATGGCTGCTAACAAGAAATCAACCAACAACAAATGCTAGTGAGTCTGCAGGGAGAAAGGAACCCTTCTCCACTATTGGTGGGAATGTAGACTTGTGCAACCATTGTAGAGATCAGTGCAGAGATAACTCAGAAAACTAGGATTAGAGGTCCCATTTGACCCTACTATTCCCCTGCTGTACTCAAAAGAATTGAAAGAATCATATTGCACTGACACATAGGCACCCATCTTTGTACCAGCTCAGTTGGTGACAGCTCAATCTTGGAAACAACCCAAATGCCCATCAACTGGAGACTGCATAAAGAAGATGTGTGTGTGTGTGTGTGTGTGTGTGTTTTAATAAAATGGAGTATTACACTGCCATAAAGAACTACAAGTCTGAGTTTTTTCTAAATTGAATTCGTTATTGGTGCAATTTATATACATCTCAAAATCACATATAATATTGGGGAATCTGTACCAGTATATGACACAAGTTAATTCTCATTTTTTACCCACATCCCTAGCCATCCACACCTTCCCACCCCCTATATACATGCTCTTTTATTTTCTTTCTGAATCATACTTATTTGTTCCCCTCATTACATTCCCACAGTAAACTTCCTATGGAAATTTCCCATTCTACAAAAACTGCCATACTTTCTAGAGCTCATTTGCATCTACAGGTGCTCATATCAAAGAGAAGATGTGGTGTTTTCCTATCTGTGATCAATTTATTTCACTTATTTGTGTATCCTCCAGGAGTCTCCATTTGCACATAAATGAATCGATCTTGTCATTATTTATGGCAGAATAATACTCCATTTTATAAAAAGACCACATGTTCTTTATACACGCTCCAGTTGATGGGCTTTTGCGTTGTTCCCAAGATTGAGCTATCACAAACTGAGCTGCTATAACAAGGGTGTACATCTGTCTTTCCAATGTGTTTTTTTAACATTCTTTTGGGTATATTCCTAGCAGGGGGATAGCAGGGTCAAATGGGGCCCCTAGTCCTAGTTTTCTGAGAAATCTCCACATGGATCTCTACAATGGTTGCACATGTCTGAAATCCGACCAACAATAGAGAAGGGTTCCTTGCTCCCCACAGCCATGTCAGCATTTATTGTTGGTTGATTTTGTGATAGCACCATTCATTGTGGAGGGAGATGAAATCTGAGTGTTGTATTCATTTGCATCTCTCAAATGATGAGTAGCATTGAACATTTCTTCATATGCTTCTTGGCTGCTTTGACTTCTGCCTCTGAGAAGTATCCGTTCATTTCAGATGCCCATTTTTGAATTGGATCTTTAAACGTGGGGAGGCTGATGTCTTTGAGTTCTTTATATATTGTAGATAATAGCCCTTTGCCTGATAAACAGCTACCAAAGATTTTTTCCCATATTGTTGGTTATCTTTTATCAGTGCCAGTGACTTCTTTTGCTGCACAAAAGCTGTTCAGTAGGATGAGATCCCATTTGTTGATTCTTTCTGCTAGTTCTCATGTTATAGAGGTTTTATTCATAAAGTCTCTGCCTAAGCCAATGTCTCCAAGAGTTTTACCTAACCTGTTTTCCAGCAGGCTTATTGTTTCTGTTTTAATGTTTAAGTCTCATATCCATTGTGAATTTAGTTTCTTACATGGTGAAAGAAATAGGTCTAGCTATAGTTTTTGGCAGGTTAAAGCCCAGTTTTTCCAGCAACATTTGTTAAAGAGGCTGTCTTTCTTCCATTGGGGATATTTGCCTCCTTTGTCAAAGATAAGGTGGCTTAGTGTATCTGGGGATGTTTCTGGATCTTCTAATCTATTCCACTGATCCTCGGGTCTGTTACTTTGCCAGTACCATGCAGTTTTTTATCACAGTGGATTTATAGTAGAGTTTTAAATTGGGGATTGTAATACCCCCTGCCATGTCGTGGTTGCTTAGAATTGCTTTTGCTATTCTAGGTCCCTGTGGTTCCAGATGAATTTTTGTATTATTTTCTCTAGCTCAGTGGGGTATAGCATTGGAATTTCAATTGGAATTGTACTGAATCTGTATAGTAGTTGTGGGAGTATGGCCATTTTGATGATGCTGGTTCTCCCTACCCAAAAACAAGGGATATCTTTCTACTCTCTGATCTCCTTTTCTATCTCCTTTTTCAGAGTCCAATAGTTTTCAGAGTAGAGCTCTTTCACTTTCTTTGTTAGGTTGACTCTAGATATTTGATTTTTCTGGGTGCTATTCTGAAAGGGATTGAAACCCCAATTTCTCATTCAGTGAGTCTGTTGTTTGTGTAGACAAAGGCTGTTCATATTTGAGAGTTAACCTTGTATCCAGCAACTCTACCAAATTTGGTAATTAAGTCTAGCAGTCTTTTGGTTGAGTTTTTAGGATACTCTAGATAGAGTATCATATCATCAGCAAATAATGAAAGTTTGACTTCTTCCTTTCCTATCTTTATTCCTTTTATATCTTTGTCCTGCCTAATTGCTATGGCTAACATTTCCAGCACTATATTGAACAAGAGTGGTGACAGCGGGTATCCTTGTCTCATTCCTGACCTTAGTGTAAAATGTTTCAGTTTTTGCTCATTGAGTATGATGCTAGTTTTTGCTTTCTCATAAACAGCTGGTATTAAATTGAGATAAAGTCCATCAATTCCGATTCTCTGTAGGGTTTTAATCATAAATGGGTGTTGGATTTTGTCAAAAGCTTTTTCTGTGTCTATTAAGATAATCATATGGTTTTTGTCCTTGAGTCTGTTAATATAGTGTATTACATTGATTGATGTACATATGTTGAACCAGCCTTGCATTCCTGGGATAAATCCAACTTGATCAGGGTGTATGACTTTCTTGATAACTCTCTGTATTCTGTTTGCCAGTATTTTATTGAGGATTTTTGGGTCAATGTTCATTAAAGAGATTGGACTGTAGTTTTCTCTTTTGGTGGGATCTTTCTCTGCCTTTGGGATCAAGGTAATGGTTGCTTCAAGGAATGATTTGGGGAGTACTGCTTCCCTTTCAATTTTATTAAAAAGATTGAGAAGTACTGGTATTAACTCTTCTTTAAAAGTTTTGTAGAATTCACTAGTGAAGCCGTCAGGACAAGGGATTTTCTTTGTTGGTAGGTTTTTTTTTATTACATTTTCAATTTCCTAGATTGCTATTGGGTTGTTTAACATTTTTATATCCTCTTCATTCAGCTTTGGAAGTTAATATGTGTCTAGGAAACTATCCATTTCTTCTACATTTTCCATCTTCTTGGAATACAGATTCTCAAAGTACGTGATTATTATCCTTTGGACTTCTGGAACTGTGCTAATTTCCCCATTTTCCTTCCTTATAGCATGGATTTGAGCCTTTTCCTTCCTTTGTTTGATAAGGTTGGCTAAGGGTCTGTCGATCTTATTTATCCTTTCAAAGAACCAACTCTTTGACTCATTGATTCTTTATATTGTTCTCTTTGACTCAATTGCATTAATTTCTGCCTTGATCCTTATAATTTCCTCTCTAGTATGTGTTTTGAGTTTGTTTTGCTCCTCTTTTTCTAATTGTTGGAGGTTCATCATTAGATTGTTTATTTTACTTTGCTCTATTTTCCGAATGCAGGCAGTCCCTGCTTTGAATTTCCCTCGTAGAATGGCTTTCATTGTGTCCCATAAATTCCTGTATGTTGTGCTGGGGTCATCGTTTAGTTGTAGAAACTGTTTAATTTCTTTAATTTCTTTTGTGACCCACTGGTTGGCCAACAGAGTGTTGTTCAATTTCCATGTGTTTGTGAGGATCTTGTAATTTCTCTTGCTATGCAGCTTCAGTTTCAAGGTACTATGCTCTGAGAGTGTGCAGGGGATAAGTCTGATTCCTCTGCATTTACTTATGCCAGTTCTATGGACTAGAATGTGTTTTATTTTGGAGAATGATCCATGAGCAGCTGAGGAGAACATATATTCTCACTTTGTAGGGTGAAAAATTCTGTAGGCATCTAACAAGTCCATTTGCTCAAAAGTTTGATTTAGCTCAAGTATTTCCTTATTGATTCTTTGTCCAGCTGATCTGTCAATTTTTGACAGTGGAGTATTAAAGTCCCTCTACTATTATTGTATTCATGGTTAACTCACATTTCATATTCAGTTATGTTTGTTTTATATAGTTGGGTGAAATAGAGTTTGGTGCATAAATATTTATAATTGTTCTTTCTTTCTCTTGGACAGTTCCCTATATGAGAATATAGTGACGTTCTTTATCTATTTCAGTAAGTTTGGGTTTGAAATCTATTTTATCTGCAAACAAGATAGCCACTCCTGCTTTCTTCCAGTTTCCTGTGGCCTGAAGGATTGTTTTCCTACCTTTTATTTTCAGTTATGGGTTTCCTTCTGAATTAGGTGTGTTTCCTATATGCATCAAATTGTAGGATCGTGCTTCTTGATCCAATCTGCTAGTCTGTGTCTTTCTTTTACTTTTTTAATCAAATTCTTTATTGGTACAATTTATATACATCTCACAATCACATATAACATTGGGAAATTTGTACCAGTGTATGACACGATTCTCATTTTTACCCATATCCCTACCCACCCACACTTCCCCACCCCCTTTATACATACTCTTTTCTTTTCTTTCTTAATCATATTTATTCCTTCCCCTCATTACATTCCCACACCAAATTTCCGATGGAAATTTCCCACTCTATAAAAACTGGCATACTTTCTAGAGCTCATTTGCATCTACAGGTGTTCATGTCAAAGAGAAGATCTGGAATTTGCCTATCTGTGATCTATTTAATTCACTTATTAGTATATCCCCCAGGTGTGTGCATTTGCACCTAAATGCATCCATCTTGTCGTTCTTTAGGGCAGAGTAATACTCCATTTTATAAAATAAACACATCTTTATCCATTCTCCAGTTGATGGGCATTTCAGTTGTTTCCAATACTGGGCTATCACGAACTGAGCTGCTATGAATAAGGGTGTACTTCTGTCTTTCCAATGTGATTCTTTCTATACTTTTGGGTTTATTCCTATAAGGGGGATAGCAGGGTCAAATGGGACCCCTAGTCCTAGTTTTCTGAGAAATCTCCACACAGATCTCCACAATGGTTGCACAAGTCTGCAATCCCACCAACAGTGGTGAAGAGTTCCTTTCTCCCCACAGCCACGCCAGCATTTATTGTTGGTTGATTTTGTGATACCAGCCATTCTTTGTGGAGTGAGATGATATCTCAGTGTTGTTTTCATTTGTAACTCTTCCATGACCAGTGAACATTTCTTCATATGCTTCTTGGCTGCTTTGACTTCTGCCTCTGCAAAATGTCTGTTCACTTCAGATGCCCATTTTTGAATTGCGTCTTTATACTTGGGGAGGCTGATCTGTTTGAGTTCTTTATATATATTGTAGATAATAGCCCTTTGTCTGATAAACAGCTACTAAAGATTTTTTCCCATATTGTTGGTTATCTTTTAGTAGTGCCAGCAACTTCTTTGGCTGTGCAGAAGATTTTCAGCAGGATGAGATCCCATTTGTTGATTCTTTCTGCTAGTTCTTGTGCTATAGAGGTTTTATTCATAAAGTCTCTGCCTAAGCCAATGTCTTCAAAAATTTTACCTAGCTTGTTTTCCAGCAGGCTTATTGTTTCTGTTTTAATGTTTAAGTCTCATATACATTGTGAGTTTAGTTTTGTGCATGGTGAAAGAGATAGGTCTAGCTTTAGCTTTTGGCAGGTTAAAGCCCAGTTTTTCCAGCAACATTTGTTAAAGAGGCTGTCTTTCTTCCATTGGGGATGTTTGGCTCCTTTGTCAAAGATAAGGTGGCTTAGTGTATCTGGAGTTGTTTCTGGGTCTTCTAATCTATTCCATTAGTCCTCAGGACTGTTCCTTTGCCAGTACCATGCAGTTTTTAATCACAGTGGCTTTATAGTAGAGTTTTAAATTGGGGATTGTAATACCCCCTGCCATGTCGTGGTTGCTTAGGATTGCTTTTGCTATTCTAGGTTTCTTGTGTTTCCAGATGAAATTTTGTATTATTTTCTCTAGCTCTGTGAAGTATACCATTGGAATTTCAATTGGAATTGCATTGAATCTGTATAGTAGTTGTGGGAGTATAGCCATTTTGACGATGTTGGTTCTCCCAACCCAGGAACAAGGGACATCTTTACACTTTCTGATTTCCTTTTCTATCTCAGTTTTCAGGGTCCTATAGTTTTCAGAGTAGAGGTCTTTCACTTCTTTTGTTAGGTTGATTCCTAGATATTTCATTTTTCTGGGTGCTACTGTGCAATGGATTAACTATCCAATTTCCCTTTCAGTGAGTCTGTTGTTTGTGTAGGCAAAGGCTGTTGATTTTTGAGCATTGACCCTGTATCCAGCAACACTACCAAATTTGGTAATTAAGTCTAGCAGTCTTTTGGTTGAGTTTTTAGGATCCTCTAGATAGAGTATCATATCATCAGCAAATAATGCCAGTTTAACTTCTTCCTTTCCTACCTTTATTCCTTTTATATCTTTGTCCTGCCTGATTGCTACGGCAATGTTGCCAGCACTATAATGAACAAGAGTGGTGACAGTGGGCATCCATGTCTCATTCCTGACCTTACCATAAAAGGTTTCAGTTTTTGCCCATTGAGTATGATGCTGGCTGTTGGTTTCTCATAAAGAGCCTGTATTAAATTGAAATATAGTCCATCGATTCCAATTCTCTTAGGGTTTTGATCATAAATGGGTGTTGGATATTGTCAAATGCTTTTTCTGTGTCTATTGAGACAATTATATGCTTTTTGTCCTTGAGTCTGTTAATATAGTGCATTACATTGATTGATTTACATATGTTGAACCAGCCTTGCCTTGCTGGGATAAATCTGACTTGATCAGGGTTTAAGATTTTCTTGATAACTCTCTGTACTCTGTTTGCCAGTATTTCATTGAGGATTTTTGCGTCAATGTTCATTAGAGAGATTGGTCTATAATTTTCTTTTTTAGTGGGATCTTTCCCTGCCTTTGGAATCAAGGTGATGGTTGCTTCAAGGAATGATTTGGGGAGTACTAATTCCCTTTTGATTTCATTAAAGAGATTGAGAAGTACTGGTATTAACTCTTCTTCAAAAGTTTTGTAGAATTCAACAGTGAAGACGTCAGGACCAGGGCTTTTCTTTGTTGGTAGGTGTTTTATTACCTCTTCAATTTCCCACATTGCTATCAGGTTGTTTAACATGTTTATATCCTCTTCATTCAGCTTTGGAAGTTCATATGTGTCTAGGAATCTATCCATTTCTTCTACATTTTCCATCTTCTTGGAGTACAGATTTTCAAAGTACGTGTTTATGATCCTTTGGTCTTCCTCTGGGTCTGTGCTGATTTCCCCATTTTCCTTCCTTATAGCATGGATTTGAGCCTTTTCCTTCATTTGTTTAATAAGGTTGGCTAAGGGTCTGTCGATCTTATTTATCCTTTCAAAGAACCAACTCTTTCATTCATTTATTCTTTATATTGTTCTCTTTGTCTCCACTGCATTAATTACTGCTCTGATCCTTATAATTTCCTCTCTAGTATGTGCTTTGGGTTTGTTTTGCTCCTCTTTTTCTAGTTGTCTGAGGTTCAATGTTAGATTGTTTATTTCAGTTTGCTGTATTTTCTGAGTGTAGGCATTCACTGCTATGAATTTCCCTCGCAGAACTGCTTTCATTGTGTCCCATAAATTCCTGTATGTTGTGCTGGGGTTGTTGTTTAGTTGTAGAAACTTTTTAATTTCCTCTTTAATTTCTTTTGTGGCCCACTGGTTGATTAACAGAATGTTGTTCAATTTCCATGTGTTTGTGAGGATCTTGGAATTTCTTTTGCTATTCAGCTCCAGTTTCAAGGCACTATGTTCTGATAGTGTGCAGGGGATAACTTCGATTCTTTTGCATTTACTTAAGCTTGTTCTATGGACTAGAATGTGATCTATTTTGGAGAATGATCCATGAGCAGTTGAGAAGTTATATTCTTGCTTTGAAGGGTGAAAAATTCTGTAGGCATCTAATTAGTACATTTGCTCAAAAGTTTGATTTAGCTCAAGTATTTCCTTATTGATTCTTTGTCCAGCTGATCTGTCAATTTGTGACAGTAGAGTATTAAAATCCCCTACTATTATATTCATGGATAACTGGCTTTTCATGTCCAGTAATGTTTGTTTTATATAGTTGGTTGTATTAGAGCTTGGTGCATATTTATGATTGTGATTTCTTTCTCTTGGATAATTCCCTGTACGAGAATATAGTGACCTTCTTTATGTCTCTTAATGAGTTTGCGTTTGAAATCTATTTTATCTGCAATAGTCTGTGTCTTTTAATTGGCCCATTGAGTCCATTGACATTAATGGTTATGACTGATATGGACATATTCAGAGCTGCCATGTTTCCCTCTTCTTGGCTCTTTTCTTCTTTGCTTTTCCCCTTTTCTATTTAGTTTCTTGTTCACCGCCAATGAATTCACTCTCCTGGGTCTCATCGGTATTGAATATCTTGGTTTTAATCCAAGATGTTCTTTAGGATGTTTTGGAGTGCAGGTTTCGTGTTTGTGAAGTTTTTCAGGTGTTCTTTATCATGGAAGTATCTTATTTACCCGTCTATTCTGAAAGATAGTTTTGCAGGATACAACAGTCTAGGTTGGAGGCTGTTTTCCTGCAATGCTTGAAATACTTCCCTCCATGCTCTCCTTGCATTGAGTGTTTGTGTTGCAAAGTCTGCTGTGATCCTAACGGGCTTCCCTTTGTAGGTGATTTTCTTCCTTTCTCTCACTGCTTTCAGTATTTCATTCTTTTGTTGTGCATCTGGAACCTTGACAATTATATGTCTAGGTGTAGATGTTTTTATATCACGGCCTTTTGTAGTCTTATAGGACTCACTTATCTGTATGTCTATTTCTTTTCCTGTGAAGTTTTCTCTGACAACAGCTTTTTTATGATTTTACATTGTCTCCTGCTTCCTCAGTGACTCCAATCAGTCTTATATTATTTTTCTTTGAGTCATCTAGAAGCTGTTGTATTGATTTCTCATGGTCCCTTTCTCTTTTCCATAGATTATATCTTTCCTGTTCGTTGGCTGCTATGGTGTCCTCTAGGCCTGAGATTCAGTTCTCTGCTTCATTCATCCTACTTCATAAGCTTTCGTTCTACTTCATCACTCCCTGGAGCTCTGCTTGAAGCTGTTTAAAAGGTTCCATTACTTCTGCTGTCTTGGATTCTATCATCTCACTGATCTCTTCTTTAATGATGTCTTTCACTCTGGACAGTATCTCTGATTTTTTTTTTATCACAGAGATGAATTCTGATTTCCATTTTACTAGATCTGCTTTAGTTACTATCTCCAAGAGTCCTGGTGTTTGAGTTTCAGTTTGCCATATTTTCCCTTTTTTCTGAATTTCCCTGTGGTGGTGATATTTTTGTCTGATTTTTTAAATATTATCTCATTTCTACTCTTTTGTTGTTACTAACGCTATTTGTTTGATTCTTTGCCTGATGATAGGGCAATGTTTGTTGCATGTCTCTTTCTTTTATTATCTGGAGCCCTTTCAATGTGGCACATTTCTGATGTGTCCTCCCTGAATCTGTAATGACCCTTCAGAGTTCTCAGTTCTAACACATCATGGGAGAAGTTTGAGCAGAATAATCACATCATCCTTGTTACCATAATACAGTCAGTGCCAATATCAGCATTATACATAGTAAATAAAATGAAAAGTTGTTTATTTCAATTCTAAAGACTTTGAGCTTATGAGTTACTTCTATGTCCATATGCCAAAATTTAGAATTAATCAGCAATGTGTAGACAACATGTAGATCATAATTATACCCCCTGAACCCTTTGGGGATAAGAGGTCACTGGAGAATCAGGGAGGTAGGGGGCCATGAGGAGAGTGAAATAGGGTTAGCAGATTTATGAAGATCACCTAGACCTGAGAACCTCATATATGCCAGTGGTAATAGAGGATAAAAGGGTGTATATAAAACCACACCAACTGTATGCTATAAGAGTGTTGGAGACTTTGTACACCTTCTTATAATAGTACAGAAGAAGAAATAGGGCAGCCTAAAAGTCTTTTACTTCTGGGTATTGCTTCTGACAGGAAGATAGGAGAGGGTATGCAGATAAGAATTGAATAGAGGGCTCTAGAAGTAGATGGCAAAACAGAAGCTAGATTCCCTTTTTTAAAAATCTTGCCTGGTCTCTCAGTGCCACTCTGGTGTGGAGGGACACAGGAAATGCCCCCGGCTCCTATCCTGCCTGGGTCCTCACAACACAGCTCTGGGGTGGGGTGGGGTGGGGTGGGGGCCAGTTGGCAGACCTCAGTCCTCTGTGCCAGGAATGGAATGGCGCCCAGGTGTATCTTAGTCTCTGGGATGGAGCAGGGCCAGTCAGCAGGCCTCAGTCCTCTGCACCAGGAATGGAATGGTGGCCAGGGGTACCCAAGTCTCCGGGATGGAGCAGGACCGCGAGGCAGACCTCAATCCTCTGCACCAGGAAGGGAATGATGCCCAGGGGTACCCGAGTCTCCAGGATGGAGCAGGGCCAGTCAGCAGGCCTCAGCCCTCTGCACCGGGAATGGAATGGCAACTGGGGTACCTGAGTCTCCGGGGTGCAGTAGGGCCAGTTGGCAGATCTCAGTCTTCCAAGCCGGGAAGGGAATGGCCAAGTTTGAGTCATTTATGTGCAAATGGACACACCTTGAGGACACACTAAGTGAAATAAATAGGTCACAGTTATGTAAATCCCTATCTTTTCTCTGGTAGTAGAACCTGCAGATATAAATAATAACCTGTAGAGTTAGAGAACGCAGGACAGATTTTGTGAAATAGGAAATATTCACAGGGAATGCGGTAGGGCAAAATAATGAGGAAGAAGAATAAATATGATTTAAAAATAAAAAGAAACCACATGTATATAGGGTGTGGGGTTGTAGGTTGGTAGGGACATGGGTAAAATGAGAATTAGCTCATATCATATACTGGTACAAATTCCCCAATGTTGAGTGTGATTGTGAGCTGTATATAAGATCTATCAATACAGAATTCAATTTAAAAAAATTATTATAGGCAAAAAAAATTTTTTAGAAATATTCTGGCTATTAAAAGTATTAAATCACATACCTAACTATTAAAAGAGGATATCCTTTTCCCAGATCATTTAACCACGTTAAATTACCAGATGTATCAAAGCTGTCATTCCAAGACATCAAAGTGAAGGTGAATTTAATATAGACTTGCAGTGAAGATGCCTTCATAAGTGTAACAGGCAGTAAACCATAAGGAATAACGTCAGCAAACTCAGATGTATATACACGAAAGGTTTTGAGACATGTAGAAATAGGATAACCTTCACCAGAAGGCCACTACAAATTGGGAGAAATCTTTGCAATTTTTCTTTAATTGAATTCTTTATTGGTACATTTTATATACAGCTCACAATCACACTCAAAACTAGAGAATTTGTACCAGTATATGACAGAAGTTAATTCTCATTTTTACCATATCCTTACTACCCACAACCCTCTACCCCTTATATACATGCCATTTCTTTTTCTTTCCAAATCATATTTATTCTTTCCTCTCATTACATTCCACTACCACATTCCCTTTGAATATTTCCTATGTTACAAAATCTATCATACATTCTAAAACTCATTTACATCTACAGGTTCTCAATCTTTATAGTATGTAAAAATTATATCAATGCTTTACAAAATCTTATAAATCATATTTTTGAAAAAGGAAAAGAAATGCCACAAACTTCAGGGGAAACAAACATAAACAGGTGGGCAAAGCACAAAAAAGTCCAAGTAATCCTTATTCTTATCAACAAATTTAAAAAGTATAGCTGGATGTTATTTGATACATGAAATTACCAATTATGAAAAATAAATACACCATATTGGCAAGTATATGGAAAAACAGACACTGCCATATACCACTAGAAAAAAATGGTTCCCTTATGGACAATAATTGAGACTTATTTTAAAAAGGCAAACATGGCCAGAGATTTAGCTCAATGGTTCCAGAGCCTGCCTCGCAAGTGCAAGGTCCTGAATTTGATCCCCGGTAACCACATACAATGCTGGGCATGGAGACTCATGCCTACCAGCAATCAATGCCACATGCCACAGTGCTGGGCGTGGTGGCTCATGCCTGTGGTCCCAGCACTCAAGAGGCAGAGACAGGAGGATTGCTGAGTTCAAGGCTTGCCTGGACTACATGGTGACCTCAGAGCCAGCCTGAACTACAAAGCGAGACCCTGTCTCAAAAGACAAAAAAAAATAGTAATTTGACTATGCTGAAAGGTGCATAGGCAAATGACAGGTATGCTTGAAGATTTCAACACCTCTGCTTCTCTTTTTAAAACTAATTTTACTGACACATTTTAGATGTTCATAATAATCATAGTCTGTAACTGTATATGACATATCTTACTTTTCTTTTTTTTCCATTATCCTACTTTCCCTTCAATTAGTCTCTCCCTCTTTATTTAAAAAAGCTTTGTTTTCATTTTGTTATTTTTTTCTTTTCCCTTCTTTCCTTTTCATTTCCCCCCCAGTTCCCTTTCCCATTTGAATAGTTCCTATTTTACAATGCATATTACACACACGGATCCTTATTTACCCTTTTAGTTTCTTACATGAGAGAACCAATGCAATATTTAAATGTGTGTTTAAAGAGTATAGTTGTAAGGTCCATCTATTTGCCTAGAAATATCTCAAGATCATACTTCTTGGGCCAGAGATTTAGCTCAGTGATTCCAGCGCCTGCCTCACAAGCACAAGGTCCTGAGTTCCACCCCCAGTAACCATGTACAATGCTGGGCATGGTGACTCACACCCACCAGCAATCAATACCACATACCACAGTGCCAGGCATGGTGGCCCATGCCTTTAATCCCAGCACGCTGGAGGCAGACAGGAGGATTGCTGAGTTGGAGGCTTGTCTGGGCTCCATGGTGAGCTCAGGGCCAGCCTGAACTACAAAGCGAGACCCTGTCTCAAAACAAACAAACAAACAAAAACAAAGCAAACAAAAAAGATTATACTTCTTAATGGCAGAATAGTAGTACTCCATTGTATTAAAAATGCCATATTGGGGCCGGAGGGTTAGCTCAGTGGTTCCGGCGCCTGCCTCGCAAGCGTAAGGACCTGAGTTCAATCCCCGGTTCCCACATATAATGCTGGGTGTGGTGGCTCACGCCTGTAGTCCCAGCACTCGGGAGGCAGAGACAGGAGGATTGCTGAGTTCGCGGCAGCTTGCCTGGGCACCATAGTGAGCTCAGGGCCAGCCTGAACTACAAAGCAAGACCCTGTCTCCAAAAAGAAAAAAAAAAAAAAGTTTAAAAAAAATGCCATATTGTCCTTATCCACTCATGGGATGCTAAGCATTTGAGTTGTTTCTAAAATGTACTATTATAAACTGTACCACTATAAATATGGGTATGCATATATTGCTGTGGTATGTTGTTTTTAACTTTTTCAGGAAGATACCAAGCAAGGGAATAGCTAAATCAAATGGAACCTGTACTTTTAGATTTTGAGGAATCTCCACATAGATTTTCACAGTGGTTGTACCAGTTTACATTCCCACTGATAATGTAGAAGTGTTCCATTTCCCTCACAATCTTATCATCATTTGTTATTGGTTGGTTTCTTATAAAAGCCATTCATTCTGGAGTGAGATGGAACCTTGTTTTAAATTGCATCTCTTAAGCCAACAGTAATGTTAAACATTTTTTCATATATTGGCTCTGTTTCTATTTCATCATCTGAGAAATGTGTATTCATTTTAGATGCTAATTTTTGGATTGTGTGTTTAAATTGGGGGCATTGATTTTTTGAGTTATTTATATATTCTAGATATTAGTCCTTTGAAAGGCAGCTGGTAAAGTTTTTCCTACTCTGTTATCTCTTCATTTATTGATTGGCTTCTTTGGCTGTGGAAAAGCCTTTTAATAAGATGAGAACTGAATTGTTGATTCATTGATATTTCCTGTGTGACTGGAGTTTTGTTCATAAAGTCTTTGCCTGTTTTTATGTCTCCTCATGAGCTTTTTCTCTTCTTTCTTCCAGCAGATGTAGTGTTTCTGTTCTAATATTTAGATAATCAATCCATTTTGATTTAACTTTAATGCAAGGAGACAGATACAGGTCTTGTTTTTAGTTGTCAGCAAATGGAAAGTCAGTTTTTCCACCACAATTTATTAAACAGATTGCGTTTTTTCCAGTGAAAGTATTTGGCATCTTTGTCAAAGATGAGGTGGCTGAATGTGTTTGAAGTTGTTCCTCTTTATTTCTAGTTTGTTCCACTGATCTAAGGATCTGTTTTTTTGCCAATCACATGCTGTTTTTATGATAGTTCTGCAATATATTTTTAAGTGAGGGATGGTGATGGCCTTACCTTGACTTTGCTGCAGAATAGCTTTTGTATTTTAGGTCTCTTCTGATTCAAAATGAATGCTAGGACTTTCTCAAATTCTGTGATATGCTACTGATACTTCAGTTGGGTTAGTGTTAAGTCTGTATGACATGGAAGAATGGCCCTTTTCACCATACTGGTTCTTGCTATGGAAGAACAGCCATGTCTTTTCACTTGTTGATATTGTCTTCAATCTTCTTCACAATACTGTACTTTTCAATTAAAGGTCTTTTACTTTACATTGGAGCTTTTGGGATCTTCTGTGTAGAGTATCATGCCATTTGAAAATAATTATAGTTTAACTTCTTTGTTTCCTATCTTTATTCCTTTTATTTCTTTATCTTATTTCATTGGCTGTTTCCAGAATGATATTGAATAAGAGAGGCCAGGGTGGACTCCCTTCCACTGTTCCTGATTTTACAGTGAAAGCTTTCAGTTTTTAACCATTTAGGAAAAGGCAAAAATTTTATATGATCTGAAGAGAAACCAGAATATAGTTTTTGGCCATTTGGCCTGATGTTGGCTGTTGGTTTGTCATAGATAGCTTTCATCAGATTCAGCTAAAGACCATTTACTCCATTTTTCTGTAGGGTTTTTATCATGAATGAATTTTGAACAAAACTTTTGAACAAATGGATTTAGTAGATGTCTGCAGAGTGTTCTACCATGTAAAATCAAAATAGATATTCTTCTCAGTTGCATATAGGACATTCTTTAAAACAGACTACCTAATAGCTCACAAAACATGCTTAAGTAAATTCCAAGCAATTAAAATTACCTCTTACATATTATCAAAGCATTGTGTAATGAAACTGGAAATAAATGGCAAAAGAAATGACAAAAACTTCATAAACACATACCAATTAGGTAACACCCTACAACCAATCAGTTGCAGATGAAATTAATTAGAAACTAAAGAGTCTCTACAATTAAACAATAATTACCATGCAACAAATCAGAACTTATGAGATGCAATGAGAACAGTTCTACAAGGGAAATTTATAGCAGTGAATTTTCATATAAGAAAAAAAACAGAGCAGGCTCAAGTAAACAACATGGTATTGAACTTTAAGATTCCAGGTGAAAAGAGCAAGTCAAGGCCAAACTTCATACGAGGGAGGAAACTATAATGATCAGGGCACAAATTAATGCAATGGAGACTAAATACAAAGAATCAATGAATCAAAAAACTGTTTTTTAGATTAAATAAAATTGACAAACTTTTAACTAACTTTATCCAAGAAGGAAAGCAAAGGTTCAAGTTCATGCAATTAAGAATGAAAAAGGTAATCACTTCTCAGCCTTTTGGCTAAGATCAAGTGAAGAAATAAAAAGGTGAAACCATAACAGATTCTGCTGCATACATCTAGAAGATTATCAATACCTACTCCAAGAAACTGAATTCTAATGAGAGAGAAAATGAAGGAACAGAATCTTAGATATGTGTGAATTATCAAAGCTAAATCAAGATGATGTAAAAATTTAAATAACCCATAGTCAATAAAGTCAAAGATGTAATTAAAACCTACCACCCATGTGCAGATGGACTCACTGCTGAATTCAATTTAAAAAATTGAGAGACAATCTAATGCCACGTCTCCTCACATGCTTTAATGAAATTGTGCAGGAAACAATACTGCCAAATTCATTCCTATAAGCAAACAATGTCTTCATACCAAAACCAAAGGATGTTCCAATCAAAAAATAAAACTACAGGCCAATCTCTCTAATGAACACAGATGCAAAAATTCTCAGTGAGATACTGGCAAACATAATGCAGCAAATCACCAAGAAAATTAGACATTGTGACCAAGTAGGATTCACACCAGAGATTTTGGAACAGTTTAACATATGAAAAACAATAGGTCTAATGCATCATATTAAGAAAACCCAGGACAAAAATCACTCGATTATCTCAGTAAGTAAAGAAAGAGCTTTAAGCGGCCCACTGTATCCCGAGAGCAGCGCGGACTCGGCTACCGGGTGCCATCTGTTTCCAGCAGACTGAAGGCTGCCCATCGGCCCACTGTATCCCCAGAGAGGCGCGAAATTAGCTACCAGGCACCATCATTTCCGGTGGATTGAAGGCCACCCACCTGCCCACTGTATCCTGGGAGCAGCGCGGACTCCATCTGTTTCCGGCAGACTGAAGGCCGCCCACCGGCGCGCTGTATCCCAGGAGCAGCACGGACTCAGCTACCGGGCGCCATTCTTTTCCAGGGGACTGAAGGCCACCCACTGGCACACTGTATCCTCGGAGCAGCGCAGACTTAGGTACTGGGCACCAGCCATTTCCGGCAGACTGAAGGCCACACACCGGCCCACTGTACCCCAGGGCAGTGCAGATTCGGCTACCAGGCGCCATCCGTTTCCAGTGACTGCAGAGGACTGAAGCCTGCCCATTGGCCCACTGTACCCCAGAGCTGTACAGTGAGGAGTCAGGTACGGACCCTGGACATCATGCCGACCACGGAGGGTTGAGGGGCACCGCCCAGCCCCAACACCACCCCGGAGCTGCATTGTGAGGACCCAGGTCCTAGAGGAGCCAGAGCCATCTCCTGCATCCCTCCACAGGAGGCACACTCCTAGAGCCCCACTGAGAGACCAGGCAAGATAAAAAAAAAAAGGGGGGGGTGGGAGAACCTAGCTTCTATTTTGCCATCTACTCCTAGATCCCTCTATTAACCTCTTGTCCCCACACCCTCTCCTATCTTCCTGTCAGAAGCAATAACCAGAAGTAATAGACTCTTAAGCTGCCCTCTTTATTCTTCTGTACTAGTATAAGAAGGTGTGCAAAGTCTCCAACGGTCTTACAGCGTACAATTGGTATTGTTATACATATGCCCTTTTATCCTCTATTATCTGCTGGCATATATGAGATTCTAGGGTATAGGTGATCTTCATTAACCTGCTAACCCTATTTCATTCTCCTGTCTCACTACCTCCCTGATTCCCCAGTAACCTCTTATCTCCAAAGGGTTCAGGGGGTACATTTACGATCTATATGTTGTATACACATTTCTGATTAATTGTAAATTCTGGCATATGGACACTGAGGTGACTCATAAGGTTAAAGTCTCCAAAATAGAATTTAGCAAAACTTTTTACCCTTTTTATTGTGTTTAATACTAATATTGGCATTTATTGTATTATGGTAACAAACATGATGTAATTGTTCTGCTCAAATACCTCCCATGATGTGTCAGAACTGAGAACTCTAAAGGATCATTACAGATTCAAGGAGGACCCCCCCCCCCGGGAAAGTGCCACATCCAAAAGGCCCAAGATAATAGAAAGAGACCTGCAACAAACATTCCCCTGTCATCAGGCAAAGAAGAGCATTAATAACAATGAAAGAGTAGAAATGAGAAAATACACAAAGAAACAGACACAAAGATCACCACCACAGGAAATTTCACAGAAAAGGGACATAGGGCAAACTGAAACTCAAACACCAGGACTCTTGAAGATGATAACTAAAGTAGATCTAGTAAAAGGGAAATCAGAACTCATCTCTGAGATCAAAACAGGGATACTGTCCACAGTGAAAGACATCATTAAAGAAGAGATCAGCAAGATGATAGAATCCAAGATAGCAGAAGCAATGGAACCTTTTAAACAGCTTGAAGAAGAGCTCCAGGGAATGATGAAGGAGAACTAAAGCTTGCTCAGTAGGATGAATGAAGCAGAGAACCGAATCTCAGACCTAGAGGACACCATAGCAGCCAACGAGCAGTAAAGGTATAATCTATGGAAAAGAGAAATGGACCATGAGAAATCAACTCAACAGCTTCTAGATGACTCAAATAAAACTAATATAAAACTGATTGGAGTCACTGAGGAAGCAGGAGACAGTGTAAAGGACATAAAAAAGCTACTGTTAGAGATAACAACAGAAAACTTCACAGGAAAAGGAATAGACATACAGATAAATGAGGCCTATCAGACGCCAAAATGCCATGACATAAAAATATCTAGACATATAATTATCAAAGTTCCAGATGTACAACAAAAGAATGAAATATGGAAAGCAGTGAGAGAAAGGAAGAAAATCACCTACAAAGGGAAGCCCATTAGGATCACAGCAGACTTTTCAACATAAACACTCAATGCAAGGAGAGCATGGAAAGAAGTATTTCAAGCATTGCAGGAAAACAACCTCCAACCTAGACTGTTGTATGCTGCAAAACTATCTTTCAGAATAGAGGGGGAAATAAGATACTTCCATGAAAAAGAACACTTGAAAAACTTCACAAATACAAAATCTGCACTCTAAAACATCCTAAAGAACATCTTGGAAAAAAACACAGAAAATTCCATGCCCACAAGACCCAGGAGAGTGAATTCATTGGGGCAAACAAGAAACTAAATAGAAAAGGGGAAAAGCAAGGAAGAAAAGAACTGAAAACAGTGAAACATGGCAGCTCTGAATATGTCCATACCAGTCATAACCATTAATGTCAATGGACTCAATGGGCCAATTAAAAGACAAAGACTAGCAGATTGGATCAAGAAGCAAGATCCTACAATCTGCTGCATACAGGAAACACACCTAATTCAGAAGAAAACACATAGACTGAAAATAAGATGTTGGAAAACAATCCTTCACACCACAGGAAACTGCAAAAAAGCAGGACTGGCTATGTTGTTTGCAGATAAAATAGATTTCAAACCCAAACTGATTAAAAGAGATAAAGAAGGTCACTATATTCTCATATAAGGAACTATCCAGGAAAAAGAAATAACAATCATAAATATTTATGCACCGAACTCTAATGCAACCAACTACATAAAACAAACATTACTGGACATGAAAAGCCAGTTATCCATGAATACAATAGTAGTAGGGGATTTTAATACTTCACTGTCACAAATTGACAGACCACCTGGACAAAGAATCAATAAGGAAATATTTGAGCTAAATCAAACTTTGGAGCAAATGTACTTATTAGATGCCTACAGAATTTTTCACCCTTCAAAGCAAGAATATACCTTCTTCTCAGCTGCTCATGGATCATTCTCCAAAATAGATCACATTCTAGTCCATAGAAGAAGCTTAAGTACATGCAAAGGAATCAAAGTTATCCCCTGCATACTATCAGACCATAGTGCCTTGAAACTGGAGCAGAATAGCAGAAGTAATTCCAAGATCCTCACAAACACATGGAAATTGAACAACACTCTATTAACCAACCAATGGGTCACAAAAGAAATTTAAAAAGTAATTAAACAGTTTCTACAACTAAACAACAACCCAGCACAACATACAGGAACTTACAGGACAGAAGGAAAACAGTTCTGCGACAGAAATTCATAGCAGTGAATGCCTACACTCAGAAAATACAGCAAACTGAAATAAACAATCTAATGATGAACCTCAGACAACTAGAAAAAGAGGAACGAAACAAACCCAAAGCACATACTAGAGAGGAAATTATAAGGATCAGAGCAGAAATTAATGCAATGGAGACAAAGAGTACAATACAATGAATCAATGAATGAAAGAGCTGGTTCTTTGAAAGAACAAATAAGATCGACAGACACTTAGCCAACCTTATCAAGCAAAGGAAGGAAAAGGCTCAAATCCATGCTATAAGGAAGGAAAATGGGGAAATCAGC
Organism: Thryonomys swinderianus; assembly: GCA_004025085.1. Lineage (NCBI taxonomy): Eukaryota > Metazoa > Chordata > Mammalia > Rodentia > Thryonomyidae > Thryonomys > Thryonomys swinderianus. The sequence continues at coordinate 36,387 of PVIC010002539.1, forward strand.
ACAGACCCAGAGGAAGACCAAAGGATCATAAACATGTACTTTGAAAATCTATACTCCAAGAAGATGGAAAATGTAGAAGAAATGGATAGATTCCTAGACACATATGAACTTCCAAAGCTGAACGAAGAGCATATAAAAATGTTAATCAACCAGATAGCAATCTGGGAAATGGAAAAGGTAATAAAAAAACTACTAACAAAGAAAAGCCCTGGTCCTGACGTCTTCATTGCTGAATTCTACAAAACTTTTGAGGAAGAGTTAATACCAGTACTTCTCAATATCTTTAATGAAATTGAAAGAGAAGCAGTACTCCCCAAATCATTCCTTGAAGCAACCATCACCTTGATTCCAAAGGCAGGGAAAGATCCCACCATAAAAGAAAACTACAGGCTAATCTCTCTAATGAACATTGATGTAAAAATCCTCAATAAAATACTGGCAAACAGAATACAGAGAGTTATTGAGAAAATCATACACCCTGATCAAGTTGGATTTATCCCAGGGATGAAAGGGTGGTTCAACATATGTAAATCAATCAATGTACTATAGTATATTAGCAGACTCCAGGACAAAAAACATATGATCATCTCAATAGATGCAGAAAAAGCATTTGACAAAATCCAACACCCATTTATGATCAAAACCCTAAGAGAATTGGAATCAATGGACTTTATCTCAATTTAATACAAGCTATTTATGAGAAACCAATAGCCAGCATCAATACTCAATGGGCAAAAACTGAAACCCTTTACACTAAGATCAGGAAGGAGACTAGGATGCCCGCTGTCACCACTCTTGTTCAATATAGTACTGGAAACATTAGCCATAGCAATCAGGTAGGACAAGGATATAAAAGGAATAACGATAGGAAAGGAAGAAGTTAAACTGTCATTATTTGCTGATGATATGATACTCTATCTAGAGGATCCTAAAAACTCAACCATAAGACTGCTAGACTTAATTACCAAATTTGGTAGTGTTGCTGGATACAGGGTCAATGCTCAAAAATCAACAGCCTTTGCCTACACAAACAACAGACTCACTGAAAGGGAAATTGGATAATCAATCCCTTGCACAGTAGCACCCAGAAAAATGAAATATCTAGGAATCAACCTAACAAAGGAAGTGAAAGACCTCTACTCTGAAAATTATAGAGCCCTGAAAACTGAGATAGAAAAGGAAATCAGAAAGTGTAAAGATGTCCCTTGTTCCTGGGTTGGGAGAACCAACATCCTCAAAATGGCTATACTCCCACAACTACTATATAGATTCAATGCAATTCCAATTGAAATTCCAACGGTATACTTCACAGAGCTAGAGAAAATAATACAAAAATTCATCTGGAAATACAAGAAACCTAGAATAGCAAAAGCAATCCTAAGCAACCACGACATGGCAGGGGGTATTACAATCCCCAATTTAAAACTCTACTATAAAGCCACTGTGATTAAAAACTGCATGGTACTGGCAAAGGAATAGACCCGAGGACTAGTGGAATAGATTAGAAGACCCAGAAACAACTCCAGATACACTAAGCCACCTTATCTTTGACAAAGGAGCCAAATATCCCCAATGGAAGAAAGACAGCCTCTTTAACAAATGGTGCTGGAAAAATTGGGCTTTAGCCTGCCAAAAGCTGAAGCTAGACCTGTCTCTTTCATCATGTACAAAACTAAACTCACAATGTATATTAGACTTAAACATTAAAACAGAAACAATAAGCCTGCTGGAAAACAGGCTAGGTAAAACTCTTGGAGACATTGGCTTAGGCAGAGACTTTATGAATAAAACCTCTATAGCACAAGAACTAGCAGAAAGAATCAACAAATGGGATCTCATTCTACTGAAAAGCTTCTGCACAGCAAAGAAGTCGCTGGCACTGCTAGAAGACAACTGACAACATGGGAAAAATCTTTAGTAGCTGTTTATCAGAAAAGGGCTATTATCTACAATATATAAAGAACTCAAACAGATCAGCCTCCCCAAGTGTAAAGACCCAGTTCAAAAATGGGCATCTGAAATGAACAGACACTTCTCAGAGGCAGAACTCAAAGCAGCCAAGAAGCATATGAAGAAATGTTCACTGGTCATGCAAGAGTTACAAATGAAAACAACACTGAGATATCATCTCACTCCACAAAGAATGGCTGGTATCACAAAATCAACCAACAATAAATGCTGGCATGGCTGTGGGGAGAAAGGAACTCTTCACCACTGTTGGTGGGATTGCAGACTTGTGCAACCATTGTGGAGATCTGTGTGGAGATTTCTCAGAAAACTAGGACTAGGGGCCCCATTTGACCCAGCTATCCCCCTGCTAGGAATATACCCAAAAGAATTTAAAAATTTACATTGGAAAGACAAATGTACACCCTTGTTCATAGCAGTTCAGTTCATGATAGCCCAATCTTGGAAAGAACCCAAATGCCCATCAACAGGAGAGTGGATAAAAAAGATGTGTTTTTTTTAAATAAAATGGAGTATTACTCTGTCATAAAGAATGACAAGATCGATCCATTTAGGTGCAAATGGAGATACCTGGAGGATATACTAATAAGTGAAATCAAGAGATTAAAGATAGGCAAAATCCGGATCTTGTCTTTGACATGAACACCTGTAGATGCAAATGAGCTCTAGAAAGTATGACAGCTTTTATAGAGTGGGAAATTTCCACAGGAAATTTGGTGTGGGAATGTAATGAGGGGAAGGAATAAAGATGATACAGAAAGAAAATAAAAGAATATGTATAAAGGGGGTGGGGAAGTGTGGGTGGGTAGGGATATGGGTAAAAATGAGAACTTGTGTCATATACTGGTACAAATTCCCCAATGTTATATGTGATTGTGAGATGTATATAAATTGTACCAATTAAGAATTCCATTAAAAAAAGACAGAAAGAGCTTTAAATACTGTGTATGACAATGTTTTTAAATATTTTAAGTGATGGATAGCTTTAAGTTATTACTTTTATATACTCAAACATCTGTGATCTTTGTTGACATATCATAAAGGCTTACATACTACTATAAATAACTTAAAACTTTACTTTCTATAGCAAGTATGCAACCTCTTCACCCTTTATATTAAAGTGTTACATTACCTATTGTAGACACTCTTCAAACTCAAGCCACTGCACTTAATTTTTAAAACCTGCTTATTAAGCTAAAAGATGTGTCAATAAAATTAAACTTGTAACTCATTTCACTTTCAAAAGAGAAATGAATGATACTCATGAAAATGTAAAGAACAAGTTCTTAATTCCAGCACAGGGGAAAATAATGGCCATTTTGTTGCATGCTAGAGGTACACTGATGCTTTGCATTCAGTTCTATGGCAATTCTACCAGAACTGTTCAGCAGAAAGTATTAAAACAGTCAAAAAAATCACAACAGTTAATTTAGATTTTGACTGTGTGCACTTTTACTTTTATTGCAGCAAAATTGGTTCTAAGAGCTGTTATTTAACCATTATTTTATATTTGGATCTGTTAGAAATAGTGTCAGGGGAATATTAAGGGATCTAAATTGGCCTATAAAATACGGGCTTATCTCCTTATCAAAGAGGGTCTGAGAAGACAGTAACTGTGGTAGAATATAGAAGGCACTAAAACCTTAAAAATGCTATTGTTATTGAGCAGAAAATATTATTTTCCATTTACCGAAGCTTTCATCTGTACTTATATACAATATTAAATATATAATGATATGCAGTTATGTGACACAGGCAGTATTTATGGAGCTTTTAGTATATACTAATGTAAAATTTGTGATGTAAATAGTATATGAATAGGTGTATGTAAAACAGTAGATGTATCACTTACTTTCAAGTGAAAAATAAAGATCAGCGTTATACAGGAAGAAAAATCTAAGTTCTACTACATTTTTCAAGTAAGTGACATATATAAGAAATTGTGGTCTTGCTTGTGCAGCAGTGCTGAATCAGATGGCTTATAACCAAATAGTTTTTAAACAATGTGTAATCAAGTCATAAAATCCAAACTATTTAAAAATACCTACCTTTTCCAGGTAATCAGTAACATTTATATGTTTGTTTTGGTTTCAATACAAAAGAGAGACTGTTATACTAATCAGAATTAAAAAAGAAAATTAAGGCTGGGGATTTAGCTCAAGTGGTACCGCACCTAACCTGGATGCACAAGGGCCCAAATTCAATCCCTCGTACCACAAAACAAAACAAAACAAAAAAATGCAGGCACTATACTTAAACAGCACATTTGGTATTATACAAAGAGTAAGTCAAGCTAAAGTGTACCTTGAAATTAATGATATATAGGTTATTTCATGGGAAACCGTTTTCTCCTAAATTATTTCTCAATCATATGTTATTTTATAATGCCCAGATTTTTTTTACACATTATCTTAGGGCAATTTTTGTTACTTTTAAAATATTTTCTTCTTAAAAGTTTGTCTCTATAAGTATGGAAAACTTTATCTACTCTGAGCAAAACTTGAATTAGGAGGCAACAAAACTACTTTCTTACAGCAATGCCTTCCTAATCTTAAGTATTAAGCTCTAGAACCATCTAAAAGAAGCAGTAAAAATAGAAATTCCAACTATAAATGTACACACTTTGATCCAAGTGTTTCAGGATCTAAATTTTAATACTGAACTACATAAATTTTCAATAGTCTGTGATTCACACTTTGAGAAATTTCCCCCAAATTTTCTAAGAGTAGATTAAAAGCCATTCACAGAGAATAAACATAGGTATCTACTAGATATCACTGTATATGTATTAAGAATTGAGAAGAACTTGATGTTTCCAAGCAGATGATTACATGCTTCTAACCTGTCATATTTAATACCATGTAATGGGCATTCAGTTAAAAAAAATGGATTTGGACCAGCCCGCTCCACCTGGAGCCATACAGACGACTCAGAACGGACCGGGCGCCATCCGGTTCCCTCTGCGGAGGGCTGAGGCCTCCCGACATGCATGCTCCACACTGAGCATGCAGACGACTCGCGAACGGACCCAGGCACCATCCCCACCATGGAGGATTGAGGCCGGCCGGCTGGCCCCCACACCACCCCAGAGCTTCATTGTGATGACCCCGGCCCGAGAGGAGCAGGAGACATTTCCTGAGTCCTTCCACACTGGAGCCACACCAAGAGACCAGGCCAGATCTATCTATCTGTCTATCTATCTATCTATCTATCTATCTATCTATCTATCTATCTATCTATATTAAAAAGGGGGAATCTAGGTTCTGTTTTGCCATTTATTCCTAGATCCCTCTATTCACCTCTTGTCCCCACATCCTCTACTATCTTCCTGTCAAGAGTAATACCCAGAAGGAAAAGATTTTAGGCTCCACTATTTCTTCTGTACTATTATAAGAAGGTGAGCAAAGTCTCCAATGGTCTTATAGCATGCAGTTGGTACAGTTTTATATACACCCTTTTATCCTCTGTTACCTGCTGGCATATATGAGGTTCTTGGGTCTAGATAATCTCCACAAATCTGCTAACCCTATTGCACTCTACTTCTGTCTCCCTACCTCCCTGATTCCCTAGTGACCTTTTATCCCGAAAGGGTTCTGGGGGTACATTTATGATCTACATGTTGTATATACACTGCTGATCAATTCTAAATTTTGGCATATGGATATAGAGGTAACTCATGAGTTCAAAGTCTTCAGAATAGAAATTAACAAAAATTTTCATTTTATTTACTGTGTTTAATGCTGATATTGGCAATGATTGTATTATGGTAACAAAGATGATGTGCTTGTTCTGCTCAAATACTTCGCATGATATGTTAAAACTGAGAACTCTCAAGGGTCATTACAGATTCGAGTAGGACACCCCAGGAAGGTGCCAAATCCAAAGGGCACCAGATAATAGAAAGAAAGAGGACTGCAACAAACATTGCCCTGTCATCAGGCAAAGAATCAAACAAATACCATTAGTAACAACAAAAAAGAAGAAATGAGAAAATATACAAAAAACCAGACACAAAGATCACCACCACAGAGAAATTCAGAGAAAAGGGAAATAGGGCAAACTGAAACTCAAACAGCAAGACTCTTGGAGATGGTGACTAAAGAAGACCTAGTAATATGGAAATCAGAACACATCAGTGACATCAAAACAGAGATACCATCCAGAGTGAAAGACATCATTAAAGAAGAGATCAGCAAGATGATAGAATCCAAGGCAGCAGGAGCAATGGAACCTTTTAAACAGCTTCAAGCAGAACTCCAGGGAATGATGAAGGAGAATGAAAGCTTGCTCAGTAGGATGAATGAAGCAGAGAACCGAATCTCAGACCTAGAGGACAGCATAGCAGCCAATGAGCAGGAAAGATATAACCTAAGGAAAACAGCAACGGACCATGAGAAATCAACTCAACAGCTTCTAGATGACTCAAAGAAAAATAATATGACTGATTGGAGTCACTGAGGAAGCAGGAAACAGTGTAAAATACATTTAAAAAAACTGCTGTCAGAGATAACAACAGAAAACTTCACAGGAAAAGAAATAGACATACAGATAAATGAGGCCTATAGGACTCCAAAAGGCAGTGACATAAAAATATGTACTCCTAGACATATAATTATCAAGGTTCCAGATGTACAAAAGAATGAAATACTGAAAGCAATGAGAGAAAGGAAGAAAATCACCTACAAAGGGAAGCCCATTAGGATCACAGCAGACTTTTCAACACAAACACTCAACGCAAGGAGAGTATGGAGGGAAGTATTTCAAGCATTGGAGGAAAACAGCGTCCAACCTAGACCGTTGTATCCTGCAAAACTATCCTTCAGAACAGAGGGGGAAATAAGATACTTCCTTGATAAAGAACACCCGAAAAACTTTATAAATACAAAACCTGCACTCTAAAACATCCTAAAGAACATCTTGGAAAAAAAACACAGAAAATTCCATACCCATGAGACCCAGGAGGGTGAATTCATTGGGGCAAACAAGATACTAAATAGAAAAGGGGAAAAGCAAAGAAGAAAAAAAACAGGAACAGGGAAACACGGCAGCTCTGAATACGTCTGTATCAGTCAAAAACATTAATGTCATTGGACTCAGTGGGCCAATTAAAAGACACAGACTAGCAGATTGGATCAAGAAGCAAGATCCTACAATCAGATGCATATAGGAAACACACCTAATTCAGAAGGAAACACATAGACTGAAAATAAGACGTTGGAAAACAATCCTCCATGCCACCGGAAACTGCAAAAAAGCAGGAGTAGCTATCTTGTTGACAGATAAAATACATTTCAAACCCAAACTTATTGAAAGAGATAAAGAAGGTCACTATACTATACTCTCATACAGGAAACTAGCCAAGAGAAAGAAATAACAATCATAAATATTTATGCACCGAACTCTAATGCAACCAACTATATAAAACAAACATTACTGGACATGAAAAGCCAGTTAACCATGAATACAATAATAGTAGGAGATTTTGAAACTCCACTGGCACAAATTGACAGATGAACTGGACCAAGAATCAATAAGGAAATACTTGAGCTAAATCAAACTTCTGAATAAATGGATTTAATAGATGCCTAATGAGTTTTTCACCCTACAAAATGAGAATACACCTTCTTCTCAGCTGCTCATAGATCATTCTCGAAAATAGATCACATTCTACTGCATAGAACAGGCTTAAGTAAATGCAAAGGAACTGAAGTTTTCCCCTGCATACTATCAGATCATAGTGCCTTGAAACTGGAGCTGAACAGCAGAAGTAATTCCAAGATCCTCACAAACACATGGAAATTGAACAACAGTCTGTTAACCAACCAATGGGCCACAAAAGAAATTAAAGAAGAAATTAAACAGTTTCTACAACTAAACGACAACCCCAGCACAACATACAGGAATTTATGGGACACAATGAAAGCAGTTCTGCGAGGGAAATTCATAGCAGTGAATGCCTACATTCGGAAAATAGAGCAAACTGAAATAAACAATCTCATGATGAACCTCAGACAATTAGAAAAAGAGGAGCAAAACAAACCCAAAGCACATACTAGAGAGGAAATTATAAGGATCAGAGCAGAAATTAATGCAGTGGAGACAAAGAGAACAGTACAAAGAATCAAAGAATCAAAGAGTTGGTTCTTTGAAAGGATAAATAAGATCAAAGACCCTTAGCCAACCTTATCAAACAAAGGAAGGAAAGGGCTCAAATCCATGCTATAAGGAAGAAAACTGGGGAAATCAGCACAGATACAGAATAAGTCCAAAGGATAATAAATACATACTTTGAAAATCTATACTCCAAGAAGATAGAAAATCTGGTAGAAATGGATAGTTTCCTAGACACATATGAACTTCCAAAGCTGAATGAAGAGGATATAAAAAAGTTAAACAACCCAATATCAATCTGGTAAATTGAAAATGTAATAGAAAAACCTACCAACAAAGAAAAGCCCTGGTCCTGATGGCTTCACTGCTGAATTCTACAAAACTTTTAAAGAAGACTTAATACCAGTACTTCTCAATCTTTTTAATGAAATCAAAAGGGAAGCAGTACTCCCCAAATCATTTCTTGAGGCAACCATCACCTTGATTCCAAAGGCAAGGAAAGATCCCATCAAAAAAGAAAACTACACGCCATTTGTCTAATGAACTTTGATGCAAAAATCATCAATAAGATATGGTAAAGAGAATACAGAGAGTTATCAAGAAAATCATACACCCTGATCAAGTCAGATTTATCCCAGGGAGGCAAGGCTGGTTCAACATATGTAAATCAATCAATGTAATACACTATATTAACAGACTCAAGGACAAAAAACATATAATTATCTCAATGGATGCAGAAAAAGCTTTTGACAAAACCCCACAACCCATTTATGATCAAAACCCTACAGAGAATAAGAATCGATGGACTTTATCTCAATTTAGTACAAGGTATTTATGACAAACCAAAAGCTAGCATCATACTTAATGGGAAAAAACTGAAACCTTTTACACTAAGGTCAGGAACAAGACAAGGATGCCCTTTGTCACCACTCTTGTTCAACATAGTGCTGGAAACATTAGCCATAGCAATCAGGCAAGACAAAGATATAAAAGGAATGAAGATAGGAAAGGAGGGCCGCAGGGTTAGCTCAGTGGTTCTGGTGCCTGGCTCGCAAGCATAAGGTCCTGAGTTTGATCCCCAGAAACCACATACAATGACAGGCATGAAGACTCACGCCCACCAGCAATCAATACCACATACTACAGTACCAGGCGTGGTGGCTCATGCCTGTAATCCCAGCACTCGGGAGGCAGAGACAGGAGGATTGCTGAGTTCGAGGCTTGCCTGGGCTACATAGTGAGCGCAGAGCCAGCCTGAACTACAAAGTGAGACCCTGTCTCAAAAAAAAAAAAAGATAGGAAAGGAAGAAGTTAACCTGTCATTAGCTGCTGATGATATGATACTCTATGTAGAGGATCCTGAAAGCTCAAACAGAAGACTGCTAGACTTAGTTGCCAAATTTAGTGGTGTTCCTGGATACAAGGTCAATGCTCAAAAATGAACAGCCTCTGTCTACACAAACAACAGACTCACTGAAAGAGATATGGGGGAGTCAATCTCTTTCACAATAGCACCCAGAAAAATGAAATATCTAGGAATCAACCTAACAAAGGAAGTGAAAGACCTCTACTCTGAACACTATAGGACTCTGAAAAACGAGATAGAAAAGGAGATCAGAAAGTAGAAAGACATCCCTTGTTCCTGGGTAGGGAGAACCAACATCGTCAAAATGGCTATACTTCCACAACTACTATACAGATTCAATACAATTCCAATTGAAATTCCAACGCTATACTTCACAGAGCTAGAGAAAATAATAAAAAAATTTATGTGGAACCACAAGAAACCTAGAATAGCAAAAGCAATTCTAAGCAACCACGACATGGAGGGGGTATGACAATCCCCAATTTAAAACTCTACTATAAAGCCACTGTGATAAAAAAAAAACTGCATAGTACTGGCAAAGTAACAGACCCGAGAACCAGTGGAATAGATTAGAAGATCCAGAAACAACCCCCGATACACTAAGCCACCTTATCTTTGACAAAGGAGGCAAACATCCCCAATGGAAGAAAGACAGCCTCTTTAACAAATGGTGCTGGAAAAACTGGGCTTTAACCTGCCAAAAACTATAGCTAGACCTATTTCTTTCACCATGTAAGAAACTAAATTCACAATGGATATGAGACTTAAACATTAAAACAGAAACAATAAGCCTGCTGGAAAACAGGTTAGGTAAAACTCTTGGAGACATTGGCTTAGGCAGAGACTTTATGAATAAAACCTCTATAACATGAGAACTAGCAGAAAGAATCAACAAATGGGATCTCATCCTACTGAAAAGCTTCTGAACAGCAAAAGAAGTCTCTGGCACTGATAAAAGATAACCAACAATATGGGGAAAAATCTTTACTAGCTGTTTATCAGACAAAGGGCTATTATCTACAATATATAAAGAAATTAAACAGATCACCCTCTGTAACTTCAAAGATCCAACTCGAAATGGGCATCTGAAATGAACAGATACTTCTCAGAGGCAGAGGTCAAAGCAGCTAAGAAGCATATGAAGAAATGCTCTACATCACTGGTCATTCGAGAGATGCAAATGAAAACAACAGTGAGATTTCATCTCACTCCAAAAAGAATGGCCGCAATTACAAAATCAACCAACAATAAATGCTGGCGAGGCTGTGGGGAGAAAGGAACCCTTCTCCACTGTTGGTGGGATTGTAGACTTGTGCAACAATTGTGGATATCCGTGTGGAGATTTCTCAGAAAACTAGGACTAGGGTTCCCATTTGACTCTGCTATCACCCTGCTAGTAATATACCCAAAAGAATTTGAAAAATCACATTGGAAAGACAGATGTACACCCTTGTTATAGCAGCTCAGTTAGTGATAGCTCAATCTTGGAAACAAGCCAAATGTCCACCAACTGGAGAGTGGATAAAGAAGATGTGTTTTTTTTAATAAAATGGAGTATTATTCTGCCATAAAGAATGACAAGATGGATTCATTTATGTGCAAATGGATTCACCTGGAGAACACACTAATAAGTGAAATAAGTAGATCACAGGTAGGCAAATACCAGATCTTCTCTTTGATATGAGCACCTGTAGATGCAAATTAGCTCTAGAAAATATGACAGTCTTTGTAGAATGGGAAGTTTCCAAAGGAAATTTGGTGTGGGAATGTAATGAGGGGCAGGAATAAATATGATTCCGAAAGAAAATAAAAGAGCATTTATATAGGGGGTGGGGAGGTGTGTGAGGGTGGGGATATGGGTAAAAATGAGAATTAACTTGAGTCGTATATTGGTACAAATTCCCCGATGTTATATGTGATTGTGAGATGTATATATATTGTATCAATAAAGAATTTTTAAAAATGTATTTGAGGACCAGAGACTTAAAACTTTGTTTTCTTTGGGCTCTGGCTCTAAAAGTAAATAATCTGGGTCACACGAAGGCTTTTCCTAAGTGAGGCAAATGATGATAAGGTTAATGATGCCTGGCTATGAACCAGTGTTCTTCCTGTGGTAACACTGCCTGGGCTATGGGACTTCACCAACAAACTGCTTGTGTAGATAAGAGGACAAGATTCAGATCACAAGAAATCATAACGTGGGAAGAATCGTTATACATCTCCAAATCCAGTCTTCTACACTTGAGTGAATTATAAGGCTAGGTGACAAGCAATACAAATACCTGGATGAAGTAACACATGTATTGTATTTTTTTAAAACCCATCTGAGGAGGACTACTGCTGCTGCCAACTTCCTTAGATCAGTAGTCATTGAAGCCTGAATGCATTGGGACTCATTTCACTTCCAAGATGCTTGGTATTGTTCATTTTTACTATATTATGGTTCTTTTCCCAAAATACTGAGAAAAGAACTTCTCTATGACATGTTATTTTTCATTGCATCATTCAGTAAAATGCAAAGTTTATACAAGTCAATCTTGTGAGAACAAATTGCCTCTGACAATATTTCCATCAAATGTATTTCACTTTTGATTAGATTACAGTTAAGAACACTGTTTACTTCTGTAATTCTTATTTACCATCTGAGAAAACGTTATGCCAGGGTCTCTGAGTTATCCCTGTGGATTAGGGGGAGAGAATCCACTCACCAGTGTTCTTGCTGTCTATGCCTAAATTTCAAAGATTCCTTTCATAACTGATACAAATGCATCGAATGAACCAGCATAAAATAATAATACTCTCCTTAAAATAAATACATAAAAATTAAGATGAAATAAGAACTTTACATCCCAGAGTTCTCTCTCAATTTGTAAAGTTTAATCCACTAAAATGTTAAATGAGAAAGTAGAATGCCATTTGTAAGTTCACTATACTTTGTTTATTTCATGTCATGTTCACAGTGAAAGATACATTGTTTAGGAGTTTGTCTAAGACTGAAAAATGCCGTGAAAATTTCCCCCACCTACTCCTATAGCACCATGACTTTTCTAAACTTCTCATTGCTTCATTAAGTGCTTAAAGTGGTAGAATATTCTAAAATATATTAATGTGCTTTTTCTCTTGTTCTTGCTTTTAAATGATCTTTCCCATACAGAGCCAAAAAGCAATCTTTGCCCTAGGGAGAACTGAGAGAGTAGAATGTGAAGCTAAAGAAATAATTGGCATAAATCTTTTTGATATACAAAACTGGTATTAAAAGAAAACTTTTAGAAACAAGGAATTGAAAAACCTCACTATAAATGTCTTAGACCAGGCACCAGAGAAAGAAAAGCATTTTCCAAATTAACAAAGTTTCTCTTTAAATATAAAACACAAAATTTCAAACATTGACCATATAGGATTATTGTAAATCAGAAACTGAAATATATGGTACATAAGTATTATTTTTCCAAATGCCAAACCTTCCTGTGGAAAATGGATTATAGAGAGGAGAGAAAAAAAGAGATATATACTGAGGGTTACACCCCTTCCCATGACTTACTTTGAGAAAACAGGTGTGAAACATTGTACATTAGTTTCTGCTTTATAACCTATATTGTAAAACATAACTATATCAATACTATCAGGAACTGATTCATTTGGTAAATATTGAGACATTATATGCCATGTGTCTAAAAATAAAGTAACACATTGAGAAATGATAGTCTATGGGGTTCTTTGGAATTTTCAGCCATTTGCAGGTGGTAGAAGGAAGATACAAACCAGCTACTGAATTGCACAATGTGTAGAAATATTTCTATTTACATTTTCAATATTTCTATTTACACTATCTCATTTAACATGAGATTCTAGTCTGGCCTCTTTTTATTTATGTTAATAGAAATTATTAATAGGTGTGATGTACTTTATTTTCATAAACCAGAGAAACTTTTGAGATTATCCTTTATATTTTGTGAGTAAGCACAAAGCAAACTCATATGTGGAAATTTCAAAAGACTACATAGCAATGGACAAAACATGTTTAAAATAAAACAGTTACTATCTGCTACTCCAGGTACTTGGGTAACTCTGCTCCTATCACAAAGGACTGTAAAACTGAGATTATTTCAGTAGGAAAAAATGACAAAGGACAGAAAATAAAAAATCAGTACAATATAATTGGGAAAGAAAAAGAAATAGCATGTATATAAGGGGTGGGGGTTGTGGGTGGGTAGGGATATGGGTAAAAATTAGAATTAACTTCTGTCATATACTGGTACAATTTCCCCGATGTTGAGTGTGATTGTGAGCTATATATAAAATGTACCAATAAAGAATTCAATTAAGAAATAAAATCAGCACAAAAAAAATGACTGGATGCTAAAGACACGACTCCCCTGAATTCAAAACAATTCTGACTCACAGGATAAGGACTGAAAGCATACCCGCCACTATTATTCTTTGAATTAGGAGTCATAGAAGCTCAGGCTTATGGAGCCTTCATTGAGGGAAAAGATGTGGAAAACATGCTTGTTACTGAAAGATTATCTGTAAAATTAGTGGAGATTCCTTGCATCAGTTGCCACGACATATTCCTGAAATTCTCAGGATGAGGTGATGAAGGATGGGACCCCGTGGGGCCTGAGCACTCAGCACCTGTGTGGACCACAAACCAAGGGAAGGACGCACACAGGTACTGAGCCACAGAGAAGTGAAGCACAAACACAACAAACACAAAGGATGATAAACTACAAAATGAAGTCTCAAAACCCCAAATTTAACAAATGTACTAGAATGCAAACATACAGAGGATGTGAACAAAGAAATTTTACATAAGGGATAAGAAAATAAGCAAAAAGGAAGCCAGAACAAGAATAGAACATGAGAGAGGTTGGCCAATCAAAAAGGAAGATCTATTCATTTAGAAAATACTATTAGAATTTTTTTGTATTACATTGTCTAAATCTTTAAAATTCCTGATGTATCTTTCTCTTTGTTTCTTAAATTGTATGAAATATCTTTCTTTTAAAGTCAGGTAATACTTCTACTATTATTATAATTTCTGACCCCATCAGAGAACCTAATACAAGCTAAACTGAGTAAACCACACACACACACACACACACACACACACACACACACAAACAATGGGAAGTTATAGTTTATATGATGACATAACTTTACTGCTAGAAAGGTTTTCTAAATACAGTATATAAAGAAGAAAATATTAGAAAAAAATAAATTTGACTATCTTGAGTTAGAAAACATGCACATTTTTAAAGTCACAATGGAGACATCCAGTAAAATGGAGGCCATCATCTGACAGTGAAGACCACCCTATAAGGCCATTGATCTCATAAAATAATTTTCTCACATAGTACCCACTACATTTTTGTCTGGCAACTTTACAATATTAGTGAAAATGAAATGAGCTACAAAATTCACCAGTGGAAACAGATTAGCGAATTACTAAATGTCCTTCCATTAAAATGCACATTATGTTGCACATGAAATTTAATGGTGTGCTTTATTGTAATGTAAAAATTTTGCTCATACACCTTGTTTGTAGATTTGTACCTTTATATATGTTCATGCATGTACAATAGAAAAAAATATGTACAAGAAAAGAGGGAGAAAATGGAAAAAAGGTAAATTTGAAAAGAAGGAAAGTCAAGGATATAAAACAGCAGATGATAAAGGAGGAGAAGATGCCGAGCTCTGGAGGAGAGAAGGATGAATAAATAATTTTCACAGCATATAAACAGTGCTTTCCAAAGACTTCTGATAGATATTACAAGTTATTTTTTACTTATTCATGCCTTTTCCTGGTTTCTATGACATCCCCATCAGAACATTTGTTGCTTTTAATTGATTTTTAAAAATATCTTATTAAAGAATACATTTTGCCCTGTCATTCGGAAGCATCACTGGTACAATAACACAGCCTGGGCAAAAGTGGGAATTCAGGAATTTGGAAGCTAATACCTTAATAAATATTTCCTAGATGATGGCATCACTTACTCTGTGTGATCTACAGATGGCCTGTGGTTTTCTTCTCCGTGATGTATACTGATCCCATTACCGACTCCCCATCTGAATGTGTTTGAATCTTGAAGCAAATTTCTGGGGCCTGGCTGATACCATTTACACAAGCTTCGTTTTTCGAATGTGCAAACATCCATAGCTTGGAGTAGAACAAAGAAAAGATGAGCTAATCATAATAACCATGTCAAGAAATAGTGATGATCTCTACAGCACTTTCTCGCTCATTTTTAAATTACAAACTAACATGTAAACACTATTTTAAAAATTCAGCAAACAGTTACCAAAGCTCCAGGTTTGTTCCATTGAAATACCTTTTGTAACTGAAATGTAGGATGAAATACATGTACCAATAATCAGCTCTCATGGGAGCTGTGACTTTAATTCGCAGGACAAGTGTCTCCACTCTCTCCTAACACAGCTTCCTGATGCTCGCATGATCTTCAAACTCTGACAAGGCAGTTTTCCTTTATCCTTAGCAATAGGACAAAGCTAAACCTCAGACGAGATTCTGACAAGGTAATTGCTAACTGTAGACTACTCAATTTCAAAGAAATTTGATTTAGAATCAGCTTACATTAACCATTTTTTGAAAGTTTAAGAGTCTTGTAGTGACTGTCTCCTAATATTACAGGTAATTACAAGTCCAATAATTTTTAAACACAGAAATTTTGTATGAAAATGCTTTCTACATTACTTCTGTCTCTGTGTGTATATTATCTATCCATGTATGCTAAATGCTCCATTCTTTGACTTTAAAATATTGAATTCAGTATGTTATGTAACCTACAGAAAATCTGACACGCATTCCACCTTTCAGTGTCATTAACTGTGCCACATCTGCCACTTAGAAGCCTAAGTATGTAAGTTACAGGAACAAAAATTTGGAGAAGGAAACCGTCTAGTGAGGAAGTGATTTTTAATCATAGTATTTAGGTGTGTTATTTAATCTTTGATATTAATAATGATTGTATATATTTATTTTGTGAAGAGATTTAGGATTCAACTGGGAGTAGGAGTCTCTTGTCATTAAAATATAAAAATTGTGTATAAGTTGAGTGAGAAGCACGAGACTTAGAGACCTGCATAACATATTTTTAGTCAACAATAATGTGCTGCACATTTACAAATTTATCTCAATTAAAAAGCAATTTAAAAATGTAAAGCTGTTGGTCACAAGCAGATTTATCCTGAAAATTTATATTACAAAGCAAGATCATACAATTACTAAATGTCAATACTGAAATCTAAATCTTTGGAGGAAAATATAGTTCCTCATATCTACCACAGCCTCCTTCTCTTCTATAGGACACACTGCACTGTCTACAATCCATTCATTCCCTTCTATCCAGGTATCATTAACCTTCTAACTTAGACCTTGTAGTTTTCTTCATACAATGGAAAAAAAAGAGCCTTCTCAATACTGCAATCTTATATATTAAAAACAAAATTGTTTTGATTCTAAAGTAATGTAACAATATTTGTATCATTGAAAGAACTTATTAAAGCTCATTTAATCATAAATGACATTAATATAAGGATAAAGTAGAACTAAGAAGAAATGCAGTAGCAATAATAATATTCATTAACATAATCTGTTAGGTTTTGTGTGAAATTTTGCATATATTAAAATTTATATATAATTATACTAATGACTTCCCATGAGAAAGTCTTAGCACTACAACATCTTCTGCTGCACTATTTCCTTTTTTGTTGCAAAGTATAAATCCTTAACTAACTTGATTTAATTACTGTCCCATTTCACTCAGGAACAAGGCAGCTTTGATTTTGCTAGTTTGGGTCTAGATTACATAATGTGTGGTGTATTTGTACATTATGAATCTTTTCTCTGGATTAAAAAAATAAAGATGAACTTTATTTGGTTTCTTAAATCCTAGATTTTTTTAAACAGGGCTGATAGAAGACAAATAAGCATTTCACTATATTCCCTGTGCTATCTGTATGTAGCCACTCACCTTCATGTTCAGACACAGATTAAGGTTTTGGCTCTGTAAATCTTTGGCTGAGAACTTCATTTTTTTAACTGAATTCTTTATTGGTACATTTTGTATATAGCTCACAATCACACTCAACACTGGGAAATTCGTACCAGCATATAACATGAGTTAATTGAGAACTTCATTCTTAAATTGAAAAATTTACCTTTTATTTGCTTAGGAAAGAGTATGAATTGGAAAGCAAGAATAAATCAAAACCATGTTGTACCAGGACATAGGGGCTGAAGATCACATCTGTATTACACTCAGTTTCTTATGAACTCTATATACTTGACATAATATCCACTCAGTTTCTTATGATCTCTATATACTTGATATATAAGAATTTTGATGATGGCAAAATTTGAGTCACTTAATCTACCTTATTAGATGCTTCCTCTCCAAAGATTTCCATTTGATAGCATGAGGAGAAAAGACAAAAAGGGCAAGAGAGAAGAAGTAATAAATGACAGCCTCAGAGTCCAACTCAGTCTGAAAATATAGTAGCTCTGAATGCAAAAATTAATCTAAAGAAACTTATTTCTGTTGGGCCTAAAAGAATGCAAACTGATTCTTCTATTATCACTTTTACAAAAATAATATGGAGAGACTGCTCTAAGCCTCACTGAAAGTCTATGGTATTAGGCAACATTACTAGGGTTTTTATCTACTTTATGGCTATAGTTATTCACAATGTAGGAATTTACCTACCACAGAATGATTCATCTGTCTTATCATAGCAGTCATATTTGAAATCACATTTCTGAATTTTCTCAACACAACGACCATCAGTTCTGCATACAAATTCATGATCTGTGCAGTTGTGTGGAGGTAGCGTTACTGGAATTGAAGTTTCTGGAGGAATTGGAATGTCCACTGGCAAATGTCCTGGATAACAAAGAATAGCAGGTTTTCCATTTCTTTAAATGTTTTACACACTGGAGCTTTTGAAATATGCTTGATTTCAACATTATAGCATTTAACGATATTTTTAGTTTGCTAAATGGGTTTATGTAAGCATTTAAATTGGGTGTCGTCTTACTGATGATAAAAATATCTCTGAATATTTTTCATTATAAAAGTAGGTAAACATATAGATAAAAGTTATTCAAAAGGAAAAGCTGTTCAGAGCACATCAATAAATAGAAACCCCAAAGAAAAGACCTGAAAGATCAGGGATCTTCCCTGAAGTATCAGGGGAAATCAAGAGAGTTCTTGATGTTGGCACTGGAAACTAAATTTAAAACCCTCTAGACCTATATGGAAATAAACTTTGTTCTTCCACTGCTGCAACGAATTAACACCTCCCTCTTTAGCTACATATTAAAGACAAGATTACAGGGCAGATCCAAAGCAGAAATCTCCATTTATAATTTCTGAGTGACTGAGATTATAAATTTTGAAATTACAGAGGATGAAAGATACCTATATTGATTAGTTTATATGTTAGATTGATATGCATGCACTTGTAATATCTTCATGTCATGTACACACTGGATACACTGATTTACAGTCAAATAGGCATTTTTGCCTGAAATAGTTACTTACTAATGGACAAATTAGCTAAATATATCTTTCATTACAATTCCAAGATGTAACCTTATGACAGAAATTGTAACTGTATGGAAATGAGAACTATATATCTCATTTCAATGCTGTAACCATAGCACATTCCTCATACCATTGACAAGTGGCATGAATGAATCAGACAGATGGATGAAAAGATTAATGGATGATGTATAACTGAGTGAACTGATAACACACACATGAAATATCTTACAGTGTATGAAGAAAATGGAGAAGGAAACAGAAGGGAGAGAAAAATCTTTTAGGCAAGATGATGCCTAAATTAAGAATCAATTTTATTTAGCTAGGTGAATGATACAATGTTGGGCAGTGATAGAATACTTGTGAGACAGCAGAGGAAAATATTGAACTGCTTTATAGTTTGAACACCATGAGAATGCCTGGTGATAGGAGAAGAATGTATGCAGGTGACTTGCTATATTTGGAAGTAGAGAGTAGATAGCTTCCAAGTCATAAAGAATCAGGATAGATAAATTTTCAAGTCTGGAATAAACTGAAAAAGCCATGGAAAAATACCAAGATATAAAATGTTTATTTCAAAACTATTTCCCTGGTGTTAGCATGAAGGATGTGTCACATGAAGCTCTGACTGCGGGAAAGCAGGACAGCTAAGCATGTTCTGTAACTCAGATAATAGTAATACCTCAAGGCAGAGATGGTGTAGTGGTGAAGCAAAGACCTGAGCAGTATGAAACAACCAGTATCAACTGAACTGGAAAAGTAGGTGCTGATGGGAATTGGAGGAAAGTCTAATGAGTAAATAGTCCTCAAAGTTCCTCCAGACTTTATTTCAGAGTTCAAATTCTGAAGTAATTAAGAGGTAAGATTGAAGTGTACACCAGATAGCAGATCTACTTCACAGCTTTTTAGAAATGGAGCTAATACCAGAGGAAAAACATATTTGTAGGAGGCATTGTCTAAAAAAAAGAAAGAAACTTAGAAATAAACACTCTACTTATAATCTATTAGTTATTATCTATAGTGGTAATCTAAACGAGGAAATGTAAAGCCTGCCTTTGGGGAAATGTACAGAAGTATGCATTAGATCTTATGGTACTTATAGAAAGTTAGTTCCAAAATGAGAAAAGGAAAAGGAAAACCTGCATACTCAGATTTTCTTTGCAAACTTACAAATCTATTGCTTTTCCTTCTCCTGAGGAGGAATGAAGAGAAAGATCAAGTACAGAGGTGTTAAATTCTGAGTTTAGCTTACAGAAAAAAGAGATTGACACCAAAGAATATGTATTCTACCCCAAAGGGAAAGAATAAAAAATAGTGACTGCATTAACAAATAGACAATTATATTCTTTGAGAGCAGATATATAAGGTTTATCAGAAAAGGAATAAATTTGTAGAATTGGAGAAACATTTTCTATTTCAATAGGATTTCAATGGTGATAATCCAAAAAAAGTAGGCTGAAAAAGATCATGATGATCTCTCTCCTCGGACATACACTAATATCATAAATACAGAAGTAAAAATTATCACCTACCATAAAAAGTCTGACACAAGGGCCGGAGGGTTAGCTCAGTGGTTCCGGCGCCTGCCTCAGAAGTGCAAGGTCCTGAGCTCAATCCCTGGTAACCACATACAATGCTGGGCGTGGAGACTCATGCCCACCAACGATCAATACCACATAACACAGTGCTGGGCGTGGTGGCTCACGCCTGTCATCCCAGCACTCGGGAGGCAGAGACAGAAGGATTTCTGAGTTTGAAGCTTGCCTAGGCTACATAGTGAGCTCAGAGCCAGCTTGAATTACAAAGCGAGACCCTATCTCAAAAAAAAAAAATCTGACACACCCAAAGTTATAAATTTGAAGATTTACAAGTCTACAATCCCACCAGCAGTGGAGAAAGGTTCCTTTCTCCCCATAGCCTTGCCAGCATTTATTGCTGGTTGATTTCACAATAGCAGCCACTCTTTGTGGCAGGAGATGAAATCTCAGTGTTTTCATCTGCATCTCTCAAATGACCAGCGATGTTGAGCATTTCTTCTTATGCTTCTTGGCTGCTTTGACTTCTGCCATCCAAGAACTGTCTATTCATTTCAGATGCCCATTTTTGAATTGGGTCTTTAAACTTGGGGGCACTGATTTAAGTTCTTTATATATTCTAGATAGTAGCTCTTCAACTGACAAACAGCTAGTAAAGATTTTTTTCCCATGTTGTTGGTTGTTTTCTAGCGGTGCCAGTGGTTTCTTTTGCTGTGCAGAAGCTTTTCAGTAGGATGAGATCTCATTTGTTGATTCTTTCTGATGGTTCTCATGCTATAGAGGTTTTGTTCATAAAGTTTCTGCCTAAGCCAATGTCTCCAAGTGTTTTACCTAACCTGTTTTCCAGCAGGTTTATTGTTTTTGTTTTAATGTTTAAGTTGTGAATCTATTGTGATTTCAGTTTACTACACGGTGAAAGAGATAGGTCTAGCTTTAGTTTGTGACAGATTAAAGCCCAGTTTTTCCAGTGCTATTTGTTAAAGAGGCTGTCTTTCTTCCATTGAGGATGTTTGGCTCCTTTGTCAAAGATAAGGTGGTTTAGTGTATGTGGAGTTGTTTCTGGATCTTCTAATCTACTCCACTGGTCCTCAGGTCTGTTACTTTGCCAGTACCATGAAATTTTTATCACAGTGGCTTTACAGTACAGTTTTAAATTGGGGATTGTTATACCCTTGCCATGTCCTGGTTGCTTGGAATTGCTTTTGCTATTTGAGGTCTCTTGTGGTTCCAGATGAATTTTTTGATTATTTTTTCTAGCTCTGTGAAGTACGATGATGGAATTTCAATTAGAATTGTATTGAATCTGTACAGTAATTGTGGGAGTATAGCCATTTTGACGATTCCTCAGAAAACTAGGATTAGAGGTCACATCTGACCCTGCTATTCTCCTGCTAGGAATATACCCAAGGGAATTCAAAGAACCATACTGTAAAGTCATATGTACACCCATGTTCATAGTGTTCAGTTTGTAATAGCCCAATCTTGGAAGCAAACCAGATGCCCATCAACTGGAGACTGGATAAATAAGATTTCTTTAATAAAATGGAGTATTACTCTGCTGTAAAGAATGACAAGTTTCATTCATTTGTGTGCAAATGGATATACCTTGAGGACACACTAATAAGTGAAATAAATAGGTCACAAATATGTAAATATCATATGTTTTCTTTGGTATGAAAAACCTGTGGATGTAAATGAGTTCTAGAATGTAAGATAGATTTTGTAAAATAAGAAATATTCAAAGGGAATATGTTGGGGGAATGTAATAGGGGAAAGAATAAATATGATTAAGAAAGAAAAGGAAATAGCACATATATAAGTGGGTTGCAGGTGGGTAGGAGGATGGGTAAAAATGAGAATTAACTTCTGTCATATACTGGTACAAATTCCCCAATGTTGAGTGTGATTGTGAACTGTATATAAAAGGTACTAAAAATAATTCATTTTTTTAAAAAAACTGAAGATTTAAAAGGGAGAATAACAAAGATTTTGGAAGCCAGTAATTCAAATTTTAAAGGATGCAGTTTGAATAAGGAAGAAAAAATTACATGAATATACATAGAGAAACACAAAATTGTGTTAGTTCACAAATTAAAACAAGACTGACATATCTTTTTCTTTTTTTAAGGAAGAATGACTACCATCAAGAAGTCAAATAATACCAAATACCAATACTACCAAAGCTGCAAGGAAAGTAGAATCCTCTATATTGTTGGTGAGATTGTAAACTAGTACAACCACAGTAGAAATCAGTATAAAGAGTCCTCAAAAAACTAAAACTAGAAACATTTTATCTCACAATTTCCCTTCAAGATACCTTCCCAAAAGAGTTAAACTCATTGTAACACAGTGACACATATACACTTCATGCACCACAATTTATAAGAGTTCAATGTTAGAAACAACTTACATGCCACTGGCAGATGAACGTATAAAGAAAATATAGCACTTATACACAATTTAGAACTATTCTTCAATAAGAAGGATAAATGAGGTATTTATAGGTAAAAGGATGCACTTTGGGACCACAATGTTAAGGGAAATAAATTAGATACACAAGGTTAAATATTTCACAGTTTCTCTTATAAGTAAAGTGCAAAATATAAATAAAGATCAAAATAAAAGATGGATAA
>PVIC010002539.1:59665-76567 GCA_004025085.1 Thryonomys swinderianus
AAGGACCTGAGTTCAATCCCCGGTAACCACATATAATGCTGGGCGTGGTGGCTCACGCCTGTAATCCCAGCACTCGGGAGGCAGAGACAGGAGGATTGCTGAGTTCGCGGCGGCTTGCCTGGGCACCATAGTGAGTTCAGGGCCAGCCTGAACTACAAAGCAAGACCCTGTCTCCAAAAAGCAAAAAAAAAAAAAAAAAGATGGGATGTACATGTGACAATCCACTCCAATAAATGCAATCATGATCTATTGCAAGCATGTAGTAATTTTAAAAGAACACTGAAAAAAAATGTGTTAACTGTACCACTACATCTCAATTTGTGAGTTATGGACACAGTAGATGGTAAGTAACTTTTTAGTTCAGATGAAAACGGCCTTCAATTTGTGAATTGAAGAAATGATCAGAAAAAGTGTTTGAATTGAAAGCCCTATGGTAAACCAGAAAGCATCATGCCTATACAAGGTCTTTATCTAGCAAGTCCCTGAAATGATACACAGTAAGCCATTTACTACAAGCAGGGAGAGTTTCAGAGATGCAAAAACTGGTTTAGATTCATAAACTTTCTGTAAAGTCTGTATCATCCAGGGAAAAAGATTCTGCCACATTTGTCACAGCTGAATAAAAACACTTCCTAAGTAAAGCCACAAATTGTGTTGAAACCAGGCTCTTCTGGAGGAAAAGCCACATGACAACCTTCCTTTGTACAAGTACAGATGAGGCACTCAGTCATAAAATGCAGGTAAAGATCAATTCTGGAGCAAGTGGAATGCTGCAGGCATAGGATAAAGTCAGACGCAGTGCACAGAGTGAAGAACCTGCACAATCTCAAACAAGCAAACAAAGCTCAGCTGTCCATGTTATGCCAAAAAAAATTGGAAGGCAGGAGTAATAACCATCTTCTTTATGGAGTAGTCCCACTAACATTTCATTCCAGGAGTGAAAAACTCTTTGGAAGAGAAAGTGTTTGAATTTAAAATTCTTTTAATAATAGACAATGTTCCTGGCTGTGCTGAATCTGTTTGCTATGAATATGAAATTTTTTACTCAAAATACAACCATGCTTTACCAGAGTGTTACATATTTGTCCAGAAGAGTAACAAACTTCTTGCTCCTTTATAATTCGGGTCTGACTAAAACTTGACATTACTCTAATGCACATGTCAAATAGCAGAGTTGGTCAACTACAGCTCTTCTCCTTAATGGCTACTGTTGAGACTTAAATCTTGGTCTATGAAGTGGCAGGGCCTTGCTGAGCTAACTTCCTGCTGAGGTCAAAATGACTTCAACTGAATTCTTCCCCTCTGAATTACCCATTTGTTCTCTTCAACAAAGATATTCTAGTGCCTCCCTTTTTCAGTGCTGCCTGTGAAACCTACCTACCATCAGGTGCCCCAAAGCCTTCCCCACGCTTGTTATTAATAAACCCAAGATGCCTTTGGTGCCTTTTGTCTTCACTGTTCAGAGTAGCTTAGATCAGCCTAAGACCTAGCTTGCCTTAGGTTTCTGTTTCTGTCTTTTGTTCTTTCTCTCACCCATACATCATACTGTCTCATAGGAGATCAATACCCATGACCAGGGTTTCGACTATAATGAGTAGCTAGCATTGGAATGAATTCAATCAGCATTTGGTGAAAACTAAATTGGACATAATATAGAGCTGGAAATCACTCACTACTACTCACACAATGATATTAATCTAAGCTGCAATGGATAAATTAAAACTGTACATGTTTGTTGAAAATATTTTGGATAAATGCATGAATGATTTTGAAGGTTTCTGGGCACATATGCACAAGTCAGGAAGTCACTCCCACAGACAAGATGCAGAAAGGGTGGCTAAAATGCCCAATGAAGAAAGACATGAACATATCAAAGTGCTAACAAAAGCTACTGGAAGAGCATGCTGAATTATTTATAGAGGAAGAACTAAATGAAGAAGAAGTTGAAGCAGAACAAGCAATACTTATAAACACTGGAAGTATTTCAAATTGCACAGATATTAAAGGAAAATCTATACATTGTGCTCCTTTAATGGAACAGAAGATGAAAACCGCACATATGATCATCAAAAAATTAGAAGCTCTGCAGCAACATCTTGATGAATTAAAGACAGAGACAACAATTCCTGACTAAAATGTTCTTCTGAGACTTTAGAAACAATGAGACATCAATTCTGGGGGATCCTGAAACATCAGAATTTCCCGTGCCTGCCATGCAAACACTGACACTGTCTATAGGTCAATAATTTAAATCACTGGACCAAATGATTCTCCTTCTGACATGAGCAGTTCAGTACTAACATGGGGACTATGTCATGATGCTACATCATTCCTACACATCATTGTGTGGGCACTGTTATCATCTGACATTTCCACAAGAAGAAGAGTGAGTACAGTACACAAAAGCATTCTGAGAGTCAGTGAGAGGACATTCATATAAATTTTATTATAGTATGTGGACACAGTTGTTCTACTGTAAACTAGGGCTAATCTTACTGTATCTAATTTATAAATTAAAATGGATAACAGGCATATATTTATGAGAATGAAATAAGCACATGTAAGACAGTACTTTCCGAATTTCAGATATCTTCTAGGCATTTTGGAACACAGCCTCTGTGCATAAAGAGGGAGACACAATATGAACCAATGTGTTGAAAACTACAAAGCATTCGGTAGTCATGTTGATTTCATCTATCTTACTGAAATAATTATTTTGTAAATCACTCCCCCCAAATCTTTAAATAAAACTCTAAGATGTGATCTTCTAATTAAACCCCTAATTCTGTTGTGACCTTTCAGGAATTAATTCACTCCTATAGCTTTACTAAAAATATATTACATAATTAAAATGTATGAAGAAAGATTGACAGAAAATTTTATTTGCACACGCTGTAGCAAGAGTGGCATTCAGAAAGTGATATAGTTTAAGTATATTCATAGGAGCATTTGCCTTTGATTAAGACAGTACAGCACTTTCTCTTACCCCAGCACATGCTGAGCTGAGTGGATTTTCCATATGTTAGATGATATGGTTTGTATTTAAGACCCAGGATGTATGTTTGATTCTGACAGAGGTAACAGGTTTTCACACAGAGAATTGTGTTTTTTTACAGTAATGTAGGCATCTATTTTGAAACGTGGTAATTTCAAGCAAGAAACTTAATTTATGTTGCAAATTCAGAATAAAGAACAGCACTCAAAGAACAAAAGCATAGATGATGGTGGATCTCTACTGTATGCATACAATTAGCACCACTGTACATTACTTTTTATGGAAATGTAGATTTCTCATTAATCACTTTGCTTTCCTGTATAAAAATATCAGTATCTAAACACCTTCACTGCACTACTATGTTTTCCACTGTACTACTTTGAAATCTGTTCTATGATATACTTCTAGCCATATCTACCTAAAATTTATTTATTTCTGATTTATTTTCATTCAAGAGCATTTTAGAACAAGACAAAAGACCAGTGAAATGTCAATAACTTTCTACAAATTAAGGGATCCATCCACCTAAGAGACTTCAATGAAAATAATTTCAAGCTTAAATATACACATTTCTTCTTTTTCTGAATTCTGTTCAATTATGAATCACTTAATATATTAGAAGAAAATGAGAAAACAGACATTTCCAAGACTACAGGAATTAATATATCATTGCATCAGATCCTTGTATCAATAGAGGAAAGAAGGGAGGGAGAGAGGGAGAGAGGAAGACAGAGAAGGTGGAGTGGAGGATTTGTATATAAAATCCAGTTCCTATTCTTTCTTTTTTTCACTATTCTGCCAATTCCTCCAAAGGGAACTCTTACCCAAATACCTGAATGTACCACTTTGTATTTTTCCATGGATGTCCTCTTGCTAATTTTCATTATTTTTATGGAGGCAAATGAACATTAAATGTATCTTAATAATCATTTGTTAGTGTAGAGTTTAGTAATGTTAAATACACTCACATTGCTACACAACTAATCTTTAGAATTTCACCTGCAAAACTGAAAGAATCTATTGAACACTAATTTCCACTTCACTGACCACCTTGGAAACCACTTTTCATGTTACTTTCTCTGCTCTTAACTCCTTTAGATGTTTCATTTGAATTGAGGCTTGTTGTATTTGTCCCTCTGTGACTGGATTGTTTAGCTTAGTCTAATGTCCTCAGAATTTATCCTCTCTTAATTCAGGGTACTACTAGACACGATCATAGACCTGGGGCTTAAACAGCAATGTTTATTTCTGCCCGTCTGGAGACTAAGATCAAGATCAAGGTGAGATTCTTGCCTAATGAGTGGTCATTTCCTGATTTACACATAAACATTTTCTCTTTGCACACTCATTTGGGGAAAAGAAGAATAAAGGTCTACTCTCCTTTTTTTTTTGTTTCGTACTAAAACTGATTTCTCTCATGATGAGGCCACCTTCATGACCCCTCATTCTACATAATCAATCACATTAAATGTTAGGATTTCAACAAGAATTTGTGTGGAAGAAAAACATTCAGTTCAGGCCCTCCATGCACTAGCAGGTGACAGAATTTCTACATTTTTTAAGGTAATACAGGATTCCCTTTAATACATACACCATAGTGTTTTGTAATTCACTTATCTGTCTGTGGATATTAGGGTCCTCTCCATTTTAGCCACTGTGAATAATGCAGCAACAAATATGTCTGCACAATTAGTTCAATACTGTGTCTTATTTTGAATGTGTCTGAATATATACCTGAAAGTGAACTGATGCAATTCTATTTTAAAGATTTGAAAACCGCCAGGTGTGGTGGCTCACAGCTGTAATCCCAGCTCTCGAGAGGCAGAGACAGGAGGATTGCTGAGTTTGAGGCGTGCCTGGACTACACAGTGAGTTCAGAGTCAGCCTGAACTACAAAGTGAGACCCTGTCTCAAAAAAAAAAAAAAAAGATTTGAAAACCATGCTACTGTTTTTTGTAACAGTGCAACCATTTTAGATTTCTAACAACATGAGAGAAAATTTTTCCCAGCCTTTAACAACACAAATTTTCCATCCCTTTGATACTGGTCATCCTGATGGGATGGAGGGTAAATTCCATTCAATTAATATACAGTTGACCATTTTCATAAGATTTTGTTCTCAATAGTCCTGATATCTTTTTAGTGATTCCTCAGATGTGAGCAACTCAGAAACCAGTCTAACCGCCATCAAAATTCAGAATGCAAGACATACATCCCATTGTTCTTTCTTTTCTATACCAAAGCTGGACATTTCTAGCAAGCACAGAAGACTACTCCATGGTGAATGGCTGCAGTGGAAAACACCAGGAGTGTTCACATGGACTGTGAAGTGATTGGTTTCATGTTCACCTGGGGTGGGTAAACCTTGTAAATGTTTTCTGGATTCCTCACAAGAGCAATTCTCTCATACTCACAGACTTCACTATGTACAGTAGTGCTAGGTCCACTGCAAAGCTGAGCGGAAGTTAGAGTTCTCATATACTGAGACATATATGTTTTCTACTGATCATTTTGCTGACTCCATCAGTTTGCCATTTTTGTTTCATATTATTGGAAACCTACAAATACAGCATTTTCAGTCTGACTGTTCAGACTTGTTAATATATTTTATTTCCACTCTGTGGATGTGAAGCAATTTATTTATCTATTTGGCCCAAGACATCTTAGATTCTTCCATGCTGTGGCACTTATGAATAAACCCAGTACATCAGATTATAACTATCCGTGTGTAGGTAGAAGTTTTCAATTTTGGTAAGTGCCAAGATGCATGACTGTTGGCTCATGTGGGAAGAGTATGTTTAAGTTTACAGGAAAATACTAGATGTTTTCCAAAGTCAGTGTATTATGTGGCATTCCTTCTAGAAGTAAGGAGAGTTCCTGTTCTTCCACATGCTCACTGGCATTAGCATTGTTAATACGGATTTTAGCCATGCTAAAAGTTCTGAGTGCAGCTCACTGGAATTCTAACTTGCAATTTCCTACTGATAATACTGCCTGTTTGTTATCTTTTTAACTTGTGAGCAGTCTGTTCAGAACTTATGCAGATTCTGTAATCAGATTATTTTCTCATTACTAAGATTTAAGAATTGTCTTTTATAAAAAATGTATTTTGTAAATATTTTGTCTCAATATGTAACTTGTTTTCTTGTTCTTGTGCCCATGTCTTTGATGGAGCAAACATTTTCAATTTAATAAAACTCAGTTTATGAATCCTTTCTCTCATAGACTGTACTTTTTAATGTACTTTAAAAATTCTCCTCAAATCCAAGTTTATTTAGATTTTCTCTATATTTCAGAAGCTTTAGAGTTTAGTGCTTTACATATAGTTCTGTACTTCATTGTTAGTTCATTGTTAAGAAAAAAAAGGAGATCTGTGTCTACATTCACTTGCACAGAAGTCTGCTTGTCCCAGCACCATTTGTTGAAAGGTCTTTTTATCACTGATTTCCTCTGTTCCTCTGTCAAGATGCCATAGTTATAATGATGTGCTCTATTTCTGATCCATTTATCTATCTGTCTATTCTTTTACCAATACCACCTTGTATTAAGTAATGAAACTACATAGTAAATCTTCAAGTTGCGCAGGATGAGTTTTCTAGCTTCATTCTTCTCCCTCAAAGGGTCTTTTTTCCTAGTTGTCTTCACAAACCCACACATAGCAGACAGAGTTCATTTCCTTTCCAACTTTTAAAGGAGAGATTAATTTCATTATAAGGGCCCTACCTTATGATTTAATCTAACCCTAACTAGCTGCCAATGACCCAGCACCATGTACTATCATGATAAAAGAGAAGACTTGAGTATCTGTAAGAATTCAAAAAAGATACAAGCTTTAACCCATTGCAAAGTCAAAGTTTTGGTTTCTGGTTTACAACTGATTAGAGTAAGCCTAAAACTGGTGTAATGGTACATTTATCTCTTGCAACAACAATCATTTCTCACCTCCCTCCCAGAAAAACCCAATGTAAACTGCACATGGCACAAAAATTGAAATGCAAATAACTGAAGTTTGTGCCCACCATGAAGCAGATGAGTTTGCTATAATCAGATCTCTCACATCCTTAAACCACGGGAAAGCCAAAGCACCTGCATGTCTGTCACAGGGAAGATCCCTAAACTGATACTTCAGGCTCTACACAGACTCAATGTTATAATTCCTCACTCTGTGAATTCCTCTCAATTAACATGATGAACTTCATGCTGCAGCAACATAAACTTTTTGACAAAGCAGATTTTCATGCTTGTTTTATTCGAAACTTTTCTCCCCACAGCAATACTTGCATTGATAATTATGTCTTTCTCTAGGCAAAAATGCATGTTTCTCCTGAGATTTGTGATCTTAAGAAATATACTTAATTTAAAACTCTAGAAGTCAATTTGAGTGTTAAACATAATACTCTGAAAATAAAAATTTGGAAGTATTAACAGTTTGAGGTTAATACATACATTTCCCTACTGCATTTCATACAATAACTTAGACTTTAAATCACAAGCTGAAAAACCTACAGTTAGCATGACAATATTAAAGTGTCTGGGTTAGGCTGCTTTCTGGAAGAGGAGGAAACTACTGAACTCCTTAATGTTCCCATAGGCCTGAGTTCATTTTTTTCTCCCTTATATGTACATTAAATGACTTAGAAGACTCCACTGGAGGAAGTAAAACTGGAATATGTAGTAATACTAAGGCCAAAGCTCAAATTTCTTGATATTTATTTTGAAATCTTAACTGTGTATCTTTCCAATAATTTGTAATTTTGCTAAGTCTGTAAGATCATTTAAAATCCAGGAGAACCTCAAAACAGTTTCAATGTAATTCATTATTCTAAGACAAACATAATAAATATTCCAGCCCGCTCGATATTATAAGAAAAAAGCTTCACGTGACATCTTGAAAGTGAAGACAACAGTCCTTACACTGGTCTCTTTGGTTTTTGTTATTCACAAAGGAGCAAACATTAATCTCTGCAGAAAGAAAGACCTAAATAACACTTACAAAGGGAGCCATTGCCTTACTGAGATGAAAATGTTGTGAAAAATTTAATCAGCTCAGATTAATGAAAACAACCTATTTAGTTATAGGGGTGGGGAAGAATATTATAAAACACTGTTACACATGCTATATATAATTGCGATATTTTACCCTTTTTGATGCCCCATGAGAAACATAATATGTGACTTACACAATAATTTTCCAGTGAAAAATAAAATGTAGTTATCTTGAATATTTATATTCACATAATATTAATGTTCTATTAATCAAAAATTTCAATAACTAATACTTGTACTATGCATACTTGGTTTTAGAATATTAAAATAGGGTGCTAAGTGTGCATATACTCTCTTCTTTGATGTGGATGCAGTGATTCTGATAGCCACTGCTCTATTTTCCCTAAGAATTCGCTGTCTTAGCAATAATTCTTCAAAGCAGAGAAAACATTCCTATCATATGTATTCATCTGAAGAAACTGTATGTCTTGATGTTTTCTGATGATGGAAAGAATGATACAGAGCAACTAATTCATTTGAGATTCTTATTTTTAATTATGAATATATGAAAACAATTCTTGCTATGGTGCTTTGAAGATCTGACTCACAGCCCTTTAAGTGTGTCATAATTTCTCACCATTCTCTCCCCAGGCCAAAAGCATCTTCATACACCGATGCAAATGACTGAGGGACTGTACAATTTGGTGAAGTCTCTCTACTGTTTCTAGAAATGTAATTAAATTTGCCTGAGAAGTCTTTCTAAAATGTTCCTGGATTACACCCATTAACAAATTATTATAATTATTAATAAAATTTCTTTTAGGCTTGACCTGAGAGTGAGAAGTCATTTATCTTCTACCCTTACTACATAATGTTACAAATATAAAAATATACACCAATGAGTTAAGATGTAAATATCAGAAGTAAAATTTTTCTAAGCAATTAAACTTGTTATTAACACCAACTACATTCTTACAGCTATAAAATGTTTTAAGTTAACTTTGCAGTAAACAAAATATATCTGCAGTAGGTTACATAAAAGGTGAAAACAAAGAAATCACACCACTAGAAAAAGTAATCAAACTACAAAAGAAGGTAACGACAGAAAGAAGGAAACAAAGATTCTACTAAATATGAAGAGAAGAATTAATAAAATATCAACAGTTAAACCTCCAAATAATCCTTTAAGGGCCAGAGATGTGGCTAAGAGGTGTCACACCTGTTTAGCAAGTGCAAGGTCCTGAGTTCAAACTCCAGGACCAGGAAAAAAAACCACTATTATTATCTTTACAGTTTTAATAGTAAATGAGTTAAATCTCATAGGGTTTAATTATAGAACACAAAATGATATCTTGCCTAAAAAGATTCATTTTAGCTTAGAAGATAATAAAAATTAAGTATGAAAAAGGATACTAACAGATGTGGAAAAACAGACAAAAATTATATATATATACTTAGATTAAATAGAAAAAGTTCTAAAGAGAGATAAGCAAGGTTCATCTCATAATGATAAAAGGATAAATTACTAATCAATCTAATAATGATAAATGGATAAATTACTAAGGATTATATATAACAACTACAAA
Source organism: Thryonomys swinderianus (assembly GCA_004025085.1). Taxonomy (NCBI): domain Eukaryota; kingdom Metazoa; phylum Chordata; class Mammalia; order Rodentia; family Thryonomyidae; genus Thryonomys; species Thryonomys swinderianus. Next base: position 69,233 of record PVIC010002539.1, read on the forward strand.
GGTATATGTCTCCAACATCAGAGTACTGAACTATATTAATCATTATTAATAAATCTAAAGGAAGAATGAGATAACACCACTGGACTAGAACCACATTTTAGATCAAGTGGACCTAATAAATATTTATAGAACTTTCTTTCCAATAGCAGAACATATGCTTTTATAAGCACACATAAAATATTCAATTTAGTACTTTACATATTAGACCACAAAACAAGTTTTACCACACTTAAGAAGTTTGCAAATACCTTTTCTAATCACTATGGTATTAAAGTAGATATACTTGAGAAAAACTGGAAAATTTACAAGTACATGAACATTAAATCCATACTCCTATACATAAAAAGGAAATCAAAATAATTAAAATCTTAGATGATACGCAACATATCAAAACTTATGGGATGCAAAAAAAAAACACTTCTCAGAGGAAAGTTTACAGCAAAAACTACCAACATTTTTTTAAAAAAACATAAATACCTCAAATAAATAATTTCTCATTATACCTTAAGGAAACTGAAGAAACACAAACTTAGCCCAAAGCAAAAGAACAGAAATAATAAAGATCAAATCAGAAACAGACATAATAAAGAGTAACAAAATATCCAAAAAACAAGAATTAGATTTTTTTTTTTGAGACAGGATCTTGCTTTATAGTTCAGGCTGGCTCTGAGCTCACTATGGAGCCCAGGCCAGCCTCGAACTCAGCAATCCTCCTGTCTCTGCCTCCTGAGTGCTGGGATTACAGGTGTGAGCCACCACACCTGGCACTGTGGTATATGGTACTGATTGCCGGTGGGCGTGAGTCTCCATGCCCAGCATTGTATGTGGTCACCGGGGATTGAACTCAGGACCTTGCGCTTACAAGGCAGGCACCAGAACCACTGAGCTAACCCTCTGGCCCAATAATTAGATTTTTAAAAAGTAAAATTGGCAAACCACTGGGGAAACTAAAAAAAAAAAGACAAATATAAAAAAATCTCAAAAAAGAAACCATTTCAATTGACATTACAGAAACACAAAAGGTTATTAAAGACTAATACAATTATATGCTGAATATTTGGATAGCTTAGAAGAAACTGATTCCTAGAAACTACAACCTACCAAGACTGAATCATAAAGAAACAGAAAATCAGATCAGATTAATTATAAGGAGATTGAATCACTAATAAAAAATGTTATTAAGAACTAAACTCTTGGCTTCACTGCCAAATTCTGTCAAATTTAAAGAATATATAACAATCTCTAACAAGTTCTTATAGAAACTGAAAAAGAGAAAAAATAAAAACTCCAAACTGGTTCCAAAAGATAAGCATTATACTGGTATCAAGCCAGATGATGATACTAAAAGAAAAGCAATCCACAGACTCTCTGCTAAACAATGATGTGAAACTCAGTATCATAAAAAACAAGAAAAAATAGTTAACAACGATGTAATTCTTTTTTTTTTTTTTTTTTTTTTTTTTTTTTTTTTGCTTTTTGGAGACAGGGTCTCACTTTGTAGTTCAGGCTGGCCCTGAGCTCACTATGGTGCCCAGGTAAGCCGCCGCTAACTCAGCAATCCTCCTGTCTCTGCCTCCCGAGTGCTGGGATGACAGGCGTGAGCCACCACGCCCAGCATTATATGTGGTAACCGGGGATCGAACTCAGGTCCTTGCGCTTGCAAGGCAGGCGCCGGAACCACTGAGCTAACCCTCCGGCCCTTCAACGATGTAATTCTTAAAAGTATTAAAAGGTAATCAAGTAGAATTTTCTCTGTGATACAAGGATGATTCCATACTTGAATCAATAAATGTGATATCACCCTTTAAAGTATAAAGTATAAAAGTGTCACAAACATTTCAAGAGATACAGAAAAGGATTTGACAAAATTCAATTCACTTTCATGGTTGAAAAATACTCTCAAATTAAGAACAGAAGGAATGCATCTCTAAATAACAAAGCCTTGTATATAAACCCGATATAATATACTTGGTGGACAAAAACTATTATTTTTCTTCTAGGTTCAGGAATATAAAAAGACGCCTGCCCTCCCCTGTTCTATACAACACAGTACTAGGTATATTATCTAGAACAATTATTCAAGGAAAAAATAAAAGCCATCCAACCAACAAATAAAAAGTGAAATTGTCCCTATATGAAAACACCTCTATCAGAAAACAAACACACACACACACACACACACACACACACACAAATGTCCCTAATACCTCTCTTGAGTCTTTTAATACTAATTAATGGGATTGGTTAACATGTAGGATAAGAAAATTAGCACAAAAACTCAGTTACATTTCAAGAGATGAAAAGTGAACACTCTGAAAAATAAACTAAGAAAACAGCCAGCACTGTCATAGTACTGGAGATAATAAAATACACAGCAATAAATATAGCCAATGAGGGGTAAGATCAACATACTGAATACTTTAAAATATCAATGAAAGAAATGACCAAAAGTCAAATAAATGGAAAGATATGGCATATTGATTTGTGAGAAAAATGAATCTTGTCAAAATGTCTGTACTTCCCAAATAAATCTAGTTTTAATGATATCAAATCAAAATTCCAGACATAATTCACACAGGTAGGAAAACTCCTAAAAATATATATGAAATAACAAGAGAAAATTCAAAGCAATTATTTTTCATTTTTTGTAGATAGATGGGGTCTTGCTTTTTAGTTCAGGCTGGCCCTGAGCTCACTATGTAGCCCAGGCAAGCCTGGAACTCAGCAACCCTCCTGTCTCTGCCTGCCAAGTGCTGGGATTACAGGTGTGAGCCACCACGCCCAGCACTGTGGTATGTGGTATTGATATATGTGGTATTGGTATTGTGCAAAGTGACTGTTATCAGAAGAGTATGATGCTTGCATAAAAACAGTCACTCAGAGGAATGGAACAAAATAGTCCAGAAATAAGCCAACATAGTCAACTAATTTTCAACAAACATGTAGTGTGAGTGTGTGTGTGTGTGCATAGATAGATAGATTTATAAACACATACCACATACATATATATGTATATATAATATATATAATATACATATATATATAAAACAAAGACTAAATTCTTCAATAAATTATGTTAGGAAAAGCATATATCCACATGCAATCAATTATCAATACATGTGTCCATTCTTATACTCAAAAATCAGTTCAACATGAATCACATTTGAAAAGAATGGGCAATAGGGCCAGAGATTTAGCTCAGTGGTTCCAGCGCCTGTCTCGCAAGCACAAGGCCCTGAGTTTGATCCTGGGAACCACATACAATGCTGGGCGTGGTGACTCACGCCCACCAGCCATCAATACTACATACCACAGTGCCGGGGTTGGTGGCTCACGCCTGTCATCCCAACACTCAGGAGGCAGAGGCAGGAGGATTGCTGAGTTCAAGGCTTGCCTGGGCTACATAGTGAGCTGAGGGCAGCCTGAACTACAAAGTGAGACCCTGTCTCAAAAAAAAAAAAAAAAAGAAATAACATTTCACAAAATTCAGTAGCCATAATTAAAACTATAAAATTCTTGGAAGAAACCTCACAGGGATAACTGCACCAAATGGATCTTTGCAATGCTGTTTTTTTAAAAATTTAATTTAATTTATTGGTATATTATATATACACATCACAATTATACTTCACATTGAGAACTTGTACCAGTATATGAAATGACCTAATACTCATTTTTCCCCTTCCCCTACCCACCCTTCCACCCCACCCCTATAAACACAACCTTTCTTTTTTTAACCAATTTTTTCTTTCCCCTCATTATTTACCCCTAAACCCTATTTCCTTTTGAATATTTACTATTTCACAATATTGATCATGCATTCTAGAACACATTTACAACTTCAGTTTCCCATACCAGAGAAAGGTATGATATTTACACATTCATGACCTATTTATTTCACTTATGAGTATGTCCTTAAGATATGTCCATTTGGGCCAGAGATTTAGCTCAGTGGTTTTGGTGCCTGTGTAGCAAGTGCAAGGTCTCTGGTTTGATTCCTGGTAACCACATACAATAATACCTCAACCAGAAATCAATCCCACATAACACAGTGGTGGGCGTAGTGGATCATGCCTGTAATCCTAGCACTCAGGAGGCAAGGCAGTAGGATTTCTGGGTTCCAGGCTTGCCTGGGCTACATAGTGAGCTCAGGGCCAGCCTGAACTACAAAGAAAGACCCTGTCTCAAAAAAATAAAATGCTAAGGTATGTCCATTAAATGACTCAACCTCATCATTCCTAATGGCAGAGTAACTCTGCATTTTATTTTTAAAAAAGTCTTCTTCATCCAATCTACAGTTGATGAGCATTTGGGTTGTTTCCAAGACTTAGCTATCATGAACTGAGCTGCAAAGACTGAAGCTACATCCATCTTTTTCACCATGTACTAAACTAAAATCAAAGTAGATTAGAGACCTAAATATTAAAATTAAAAACTGTAAAACTGCTTGAAAACAGGTTAGATAGTACTCTTAGAGACATTGGCTTAGGGAAAGACTTTATAAACAAAACCTCTACAGTATGAAAACTAGCAAAAAAATCAATAATTGCTGGGTTTTTTTTTTTTTTTTTTTTTTTTTTTTTTTTTTTTTTTTTTTTTTTTTTTTTTTTTTTTTTTTTTTTTTTTTTTTTTTTTTTTTGCTTTTTGAGACAGGGTCTCGCTTTGTAGTTCAGGCTGGCCCTGAGCTCAGTATGGAGCCCAGGCAAGCCACCAGGAACTCAGCAATCCTCCTGTCTCCGCCTCCCGAGTGCTGGGATTACAGGCATGAGCCACCACGCCCGGCACTGTGGTATGTGGTATTGATGGCTGGTGGGCGTGAGTCCCCACGCCCAGCATTGTTATGTGGTCACCGGGGATTGAACTCAGGGCCTTGCGCTTGGGAGGCAGGCACCGGAACCACTGAGCTAACCCTCTGGCCCCAATAATTGCTGTTTTAATATATAATTAAAAGTACAGGCAGCAAACAAATCCATCTTCACAGAATTAAAAAACATTTGTAAACCAAGTGCAATAATTAACAGAATGAAAAAGCTACTTATGGGATGGGAGTAAATATTTTCAAACTGTATGAGCCATAGGAAGACTTCAGATCTAAAATATTTAAGGAACTCATTCAACTCAATAGCAATAAATAAATAGGTAGTTAATAACAACAACAAAAACACACACATCCTGGGCTGGAGTTTTAGCTCAGTGGTTCCAGCGCCTGCCTCACAAGGGCAAGGTCCTGGGTTCAATACGTGGGAACCACGTACAATATTGGGCATGATGACTCACGCCCACCAGCAATCAATACCACATACCACAGTGCCGGGCCTGCTGGCTCACGCCTGTAATCCCAGCACTCAGGAGGCAGAGGAAGGAGGATTGCTGAGCTCAAGGCTTGCCTGGGCTACACAGTGAGCTCAGGGCTAGCCTGAACTACAAAGAGAGACCTTCTCACAAAAAAAAAAAAAAAAAAAAAAACCACAAATATCCCTCCAAAAAAAAAGAAGTCAAGTAGAAAATATGCAAAGAGGGCTGGCAAGTTAGCTCAGGGGTTCCAGTGCCTGCCTTGCAAGTGCAAGGTCCTCAGTTCAATCCCCGGTAACCACATACAATGCTGGGTATGGAGACTCACACCCACCAGCAATCAATACTACATAACACAGGGCCGGGCGTGGTGGCTCATGCCTGTAATCCCAGTACTTGGGAGGCAGAGACAGGAGGATTGCTGAGTTCCAGGCTTGTCTGGGCTACATAGTGAGCTAAGAGCCAGCCTCAACTACAAAGCGAGACCCTGTCTCAAAAAAAAAAAAAAATGATGCAAAGAACCACAACAGACATATTTCCAAAGGAAACATGCAAATACCCAACAGGTATATGAAAGGTACTTAATATAATTAGTGCTAAGGGAATTGAAAACTGGAACAACTATGAGTAACATCTCATATTTGCAAAGTCACTACACATTGTTGATGGCAAATGTATATTAGTATTGATATAATCAAAACCAATATGGAAATTTCCTTAAAAATTACAAATAAATGGAACTACTGTTTAGCCAACAATTCCACGTGCAAGTGTGTATCCAGAAAAAAATGAAGTCACTATTTCAAAAAACTGTCTCCATTCCAATGGTCACTGCAGCATTAAACACAATATGTATAAAACACAGACATACATGCACACATCCTCACAAATTAAGCCTGAAAGAAATGAGGAAATCTTGCTTTTAGGGGACTAACCTATTAGGACATCACATAATACAACTTAAATATGTACAATTTTAATTGGCAACACTATCTCAAACCAGGGTGTCAAGGCAGATGTATCTGAAAGAGAAGAGCAGATGTAACAAAGGTGGAATTTATAAATGGAAGGGTTTCAGGGAAAATTCAAAGACAACAGTGGAATTTCAGTCAACTGCTGGAGAAAACTGATGTTAGAAGTAAAAAGAAAAGGCATGCGTCTGGGTAGGGAGAACCAACATCATCAAAATGGCTATACTCCCACAAATACGATAAAGATTCAATGCAATTCCAATTGAAATTCCAATGCTATACTTCACAGAACTAGAGAAAATAATACAAAAATTCATCTGGAAACACAAGAAACCTAGAATAGCAAAAGCAATTCTAAGCAACCATGACATGGCAGGGGGTATTACAATCCCCAATTTAAAACTCTACTATAAAGCTGCTGTGATAAAAACTGGATGGTACTGGCAAAGTAAGAGACCCAAGGACCAGTAGAATAGATTAGAAGACCCAGAAACAACTCCGGATACACTAAGACACCTTATCTTTGACAAAGGAGGCAATCATCCCCAATGAAGGAAAGACAGCCTATTTAACAAATGGTGCTGGAAAAACTGGGCTTTAACCTGCCAAAAGGTAAAGGTAGACCTATCTCTTTCACCATGCACAAAACTAAACTCACAATGGACACGAGACTTAAACATTAAAACAGAAACAATAAGTCTACTGGAAGACAGGATAGGTAAAATTCTTGGAGACATTGGCTTAGGCAGAGACTTTATGAATAAAACCTCTATAGCACAAGAAGTAGCAGAAAGAATCAACAAGGGCTGGAGGGTTAGCTCAGTGGTTCTGGTGCCTGCCTCCCAAGCACAAGGTCCTGAGTTTGATCCCTGGCAACCACATACAATGCTGGGTGTGGAGACTCACGCCCACCAGCAATCAATACCACATACCACATACCACATACCACAGTGCCAGGCATGGTGGCTCATGCTTGTAATCCCAGCATTCGGGAGGCAGAGACAGGAGGACTGCTGAGTTCAAGGCTTGCCTGGACTACATAGTGAGCTCAGAGCCAGCCTGAACTACAAAG